>JANHFX010029557.1:0-55600 GCA_027560015.1 Chloroceryle amazona | reverse complement strand
TGACAATTCTAATCAATTGTTGATGCCCTTCAAAAGAATCTTTGACTTTTATTTCAAATCCTACCTTGGGTGTTGCTCGTTCTCCAGCAGGAAAATGAAAATACATTTTCTAGGTACCAGTCAGGTCTCCTAAGGAGGGGCACCAGGCTTCAGTTGAGCAGGCTGATGCTGGGAGAGCAGAGAAAGAAGAAATCTCATGATCTGAGTGTGCAGATGTGCAAAGTGATGTTTGTGTGTGGGTATGTGGTGGGTGCTGGGTCGCTCTGACACAAAGTAGCTTGAAGTAGTTGGATTGCCCATATACCGTTGCTTTATGAAGCAATGCAGTTATGACACTACCAGGTCATTTTATTTCTGCTTAAAGCTTTAATGTGTTCTAAGAATATGCTGCATCCAAACAAAATCCATTTCTATGTCATTAATAAAAGGTCTGTAACAGAGTTCAGATTGCTGAGTGATAAAAATCCAATTTTACTTTTCCCCTGAGTTTTAGCCATGTCTTTCAAACCTCATCTGCAGATGTCTTCATTATTTTCATTGTTTGCTGCTTGTGCTCTGGATAAGCAACAGAGATTTTTGTGGGAAAGCAATATCCTTTACAGGGCAATATAGTTCAATGACTGTATGCTTCTGCTAGTACTGCTGCAGAAAAAATGCATATGATTCCTGAGCCCTGGGCTGACAGCGTGCCATCAAAGCGTATGCCACAGTGGCAGTGTAACCTTCAGTCCTGCCCCCCTAGTATTTTATCTTGTGTACCTTCGCTTATCCAAATATTACTTTGTGGGGTTTTTTTCTACCTGTCACTTGCTATTCAGCTCACAATAGCAAATGTCAGAAAAGAGTTACAAATAGCACCAGTGTTTTCTTCAATTTACTTACTTGATGGCTCCTCTGTATAGCTATTTTGAAAGGGGAAATACAGAAAAGCAGTACCATTTTGTGAGGGCAGTAAAGGATTTGTGGGTTGTTTTTTTTTGTCCTAGGCAGTAACCAGCATGTAGCAAAGATGACAAGTCTTGTCCTGCAGAGCTCCATCTTTTTCTTTTGATATATATTTTTACCCTGGTACTAATCCCTCTTCATACTGGGATTTGTAGCGTAGCAAGGACAGAGGGGAACATCTGTTGAGCCAGCTCCAACTGGTCCAGTGGTGCTGACAGAAACTGCAGTAGTATTCTGAAGCATTAGTCTAAGCAGTTGTCCTCCAACATGGTCTTAAAGAAGTGCTCCTGGAAACATGTCTTCTGGGCCCTTCACCAAATGTTTCAGTTAGGGGGCTTTTCAGGCACATAATAGATTATTTTTCTAATAGATGTTCTGAAATGCGTAGTTCTCACATAATCACCTTGCTTCCTGGGCAGGTTCTCATCTATAATATTTTAAAAATGAAGCCTGTTGTGTTTTACAGCTAGAATGGTGTCAGCTGGCACATTCAGTCTTCTTGGAGACGGGCAAATTGATATGTTATCTTGCATATTTTTCTTGCAGTCAGTCGGCTCTTGGTGTCATATTTGTAAGTGTTTGAGGCTGGGAAGCAGTTGTATAAAATCCTGAGGAATTCTTCAGTTGTGGGGGGGAGCTGTGGTGAAAACAGGGTTGTCTGGTGGTATGGCAACTCCAGGCATTGCCTTCCAAGATGGTCACAGAGAGTTGTTTCACTTCTCCATGCTTCAGCTCCCCTGTCTATGAAATGATGATGGTAGCAGCTGACTTCTTTGCCCTTTGTTTGCAGACATGGCTATGTTCTTAAAATCTAGACCTATGAAAAGGAAGTTTTGTTTTCAATGTTGCCATTGCTATGAAATTCTTCTGATGCTGTTGCCCCTTTTACGAGCTGGCCCAAAAGGACCATATCAGTATAAGCAAAAGCCTCTCAGTTGCATGATTTGCATGCCCTGAGGTGTCATCCCATGGTCTGGAGATGGGGTGGCCCCAAGACAGTCCTTGTCTCTGGGGCTGTGGGGAAGAACACTCTGGGGAGCCCAAGAGTAATTCCAACCCTTCTGTTCTTATTATTTATTCTCCCTACCTCCCCCGTAGTACAATCTGGCTATTAATATCAGTGGAGGTTTAATAAAAACAAAAATAAATATGGACTATTTCACTTACTTCACTTTCTCTGTAATTGCCAGCCCATATCTCCCTCCATTATCCTTTCATCTTCTTTTCAGACTGGCTAATAGTTGCTTGGTGATTACATTTAATGGTGTGAGAACCTTTTAGTTTGGATACCCTGCTTTTCTTCCCCTATTGCTTATAGAGATGTTTACATTTTTAGCCAGAGCTATGATTTGTCCCCTATATAATTGCGTGGAAGTGAACAGTTCAAATTCCTAGACGGGCATCCTGAATTTATTTTGATACCATTTCCTTTTTGATGCATTTCCCACACATAGTTCACCCTGTACAATCTCTTGATTAGTTTAACTAACTGTAGCCCTTTCCAAAGATTTATTTCTTTGCAGTGAAATGCATATCTTAGCCTGTCTAGTATGGTCTTTAGGGCTGTTTCAGAAATTAATGGTAAGCAGGTTGAGAGGGAGGAAACTATAGTAAAGGAAATATTTCACCAGGTCCTGCTTCATGTAGCTGGAGTGTGCAGTTTCATTGGGACACTCTGCTTGTGTAGGTGCAGCTGGTGCTTGGAGCTGGTGGAGGCACATCACGGTGCTGGAGCAAAGCCAGTGCTGGCAGAGGCTCGTTGGTGTTGGCTAACTGACTGTGTTTGGAGAGAATGGAAATGTCATTTAAAAATTAGCCACTTCATCTCTGTTATTGGTGAAAATTTTCAAGATGGAGCTCATCCAGGGAGAGAACCTGTGCTCACCTCTTGCCTGGAGAAACACGGCCCTGAGCAGCCCTGCTGTGCCAGCACATCTTTCTGGCTGAGGGCAGTAGAGAGATTTCTGCACAGCTCTGTGAGCTTGGGCTTGTCCTTGTGCTGCCTCACTTATGAGGGGATGGGAAAAGGGGATGGTGTGGATACATGAGGCATGAAGCCACCACCTCTTGGATAGGAGCTGCAGTACTTTTTGCAGAAAAAATGTGCCATGTGATCCAATGCTGATAAGTGAGAGTCTGGTGTATCACAAACAGTGCAAGTCTTCCAAAAACAGATCTCTCTTATGGCTTTTATCTGTCTGTGCGTTTTCTGTTCTGGCACCAAGAAGTTGGGAATCTTTAAGAAGAGTGTCCAATCTTAGTGTTTCTGGTGTAGCAGCATTGCTGACTCATCACTGCTTAAATACTGGAGAAAGCCTTTGTAAAGGAGTGAGAGATTTTGTTGTTAAAAAGCCAGAAGATGTCTATTTTCTTCACCGAGTTTGCAATCCTAGCAGTTGGAGTGAAGCAAAATTCAAAGCTTTAGAGAAGTGTCTGGGGGTGTGTGGAATGAATAATGATCTAATATGAGGCCTCAGCAGGGTGAAAAATGTAAAACTAACATTTCTTCTGCTGTTTTTTTTTTTGGTGGTGTGGTGTGTTTGGTGTTTTTTTTCTGTGTGTTTTTTTAAATGATAAATTCACTAGCAATGAGAAGTATTTTAAACGTTACTCCTGTTGCTGATAGGAACAGGCCATTAAATTGCTACAGTCGACATTCCTTTGGGTCCTGGTCATAAGCCAAGCTGCCAACTATTTGTAAATTTACTGACAGTCAGTAAGCAGAATACAATATTATAACTGTCAGAAAACTAATATCCACTCATTTCAGGGCAACACAGCTCTGCTTCTCTTGGGCTCTGGCTTTTCATAGTGTTTGGTTACTGCTGTTATTTTCTGCTTCTCCAAACTCCAAGGCTGACCCAGGAAAAAGTACAGAGGGGATGGAGTTGCCTCCTGCCTTTCCCCGTGCACTGTGTTCGTCTCCATCTTCCATAAGAGTCCTGGTCCTTCTTGGCAGAGATGCTCAAGACTGTAGCCAAATTCCCAGGGCTTGGGTTCTCGGTCTTGCCACAGCTTGCAGTGGATGCCATTCAGTT
Organism: Chloroceryle amazona; assembly: GCA_027560015.1. NCBI lineage: Eukaryota > Metazoa > Chordata > Aves > Coraciiformes > Cerylidae > Chloroceryle > Chloroceryle amazona. The sequence continues at coordinate 51,617 of JANHFX010029557.1, read as the reverse complement.
TGAGTTAGCTGTAAATGTGAAAGCAGACGTTCACAAGTGCTAACTACAAATACATGCTAGCTTCCTGGGGTGCACACTCGGTGGTAGTGGAAAGCAGCTTGAGAAAGCCTAGAAAATACTTTGAACTTAGTTGTCATACTGCTAAAATGTTGTGGGAAAAATGCTGGAATCATTTGTTGCTTGCTGTTGAAGTGCAGACCTGTTCTGAATTACCCATGCAAAGATAGCGCTCTGTCGTGAGCCAGTGTTGTGTGAGGAAATCTGTTTTTCTTTACTGTACAGCAGTGTTATGGGTTTACCCAGTTGTGGAACTTCATCTGAAATAGCATTTTGTGTAACTACCTATGTGGGCATCCATAAAATATGAATCCAGGTGGGTTTCCCCCATACCCTGCTGAGCAGTAACCCTCCTATCCCATCAGAAGGACAAGCTGAACTGGCTGCAGGGATGGATGTCGCAGGGTACGGTTCTGTTCTCCTTCCCATGCCCTGCTGGGGGATAGAGTGTATATTTGCCTCTGAGAAGAGATAATTTAGCCAGGCACGTGTGGGCTGTGGCCTTGATAAACCCAGAAGAGTTAGTTTAAATGTACTGCTGTGGTGATTGGATTACAGGCAGCAGCAAAAAAAGAAATGACTTCTTTTGTTCTTGTTTAATCAAGAGAAGTCCCTTTCAGAACTCAGGAAAGCCCCTGTTCCATGTCACGATTATGCCAAGGCTGAAATGTTTGGACCAAGAGGGGAAAGGGCACGATAGCAGCTCATTACAGAGTGGTTGGTGATCCCTGCTGAGGGTGTTCACCTGCTTGGCCAGACTTTAGGCTCAAGTTCCTGACTTCACCTGGATGCTGCTGAATTGGACCCTTTCCCCTTGTGTGTGCAGTGTGTGGGGAAAACGATGCTCTAAGTTTCCACCATCTCCTTTGAAGCTTGGCCCTGACAAAATATCTAAGAAATTGGAAGGTGGTTTGTGATCTGGAGTATCCTCAAGCTACAGCTGACATTACCTGGGCACAGAGAGGCCGCTTGTGTGTGCTGTTACTGCTCAAGTGCAAATAAATATATTTATTACTGTGTGCTGTCAGCATGTTAGAAATTAAGCCCAAAGCCTGCTATGCCAGTAAGTGTTTTACCAATCATTATAGCATTTGTCAACATTATGGGCTGCTGTCTGTTCCAGTAATAAATGCGTGGTGCTCCTGCTAGAGTAAATGGTTGTTCCAAGGAGAGGTGTATTTAATGAAGACTGAACAGCACAAGCTGTAAAAGTGGCAAGTTCAGTTATTTTTACAAAGTGGTTATAAATAGCGTGAAGCAAGGTGGCACAGGCTGTGGAGAGACACCTCGTCTTCTGACCCTTGAGGGTGTCCTGCAGAAAGCAAAAGGGAGTTGAGTTGGGCACCTCCAGTTTTTGGCAAATGTCTTTCATTTAAATAAAGAAGGGGAGCAACTAGTTGCCAAATAAAAGCAGCTACAATTGTCTAATTATAGAGCGGGGCTGGCAGCAGCCTGCAGGGCAGGGAAGGGGGCAGGTGTGTGACCCAGAGTTGGGAGTCAGCTCAGCTTGCGTTAGTGGCACCCAGAAGGATTGTCACTGGATGAGCTGCTGAACTGGGAATTTCACCTCCCAGCAGCTCTGGGGCAGAGGTGCAAGGGCTGGGCTCCCTGCAAGGGGATGGGTGTTCAGTAATGGGTTTGGAAAGGAGGGAGCTGCGAAAGCTGTTCTTCTCTCCCCCAGGCTGGAAATACACGGCTTGACTTTTGGTTTCTCCTGCTTTTATTTTCAAAGAGCAGTTTTGATACGTGCTCAGCTTGCCTGATGGTGGCATGTAAAAAAAGGCCTGAAAGTGCTGGGGAGGAAGGGAGAAGCACGTCCCTGCCCAGGACCTGGGGAAACCTGACTTCCGAAATTGCTGCCAGCTGTTGGAGAACTGGAGGGCGTAGTCTGGATTATGAAAATGGGGATTGTGGTATTTGTTAAAAATACATATCTCCATCCTGCTTCAGGCAGTGAAGAGGAGGTTCCCACACAGGAGAAAAGTGGGTTTGCCATCTATGTTGATTTTGTGTGGGGGTGTGTGTGTTCGTTTGCTTTCCCTAATGGTATGTGATAGGTAACAATGATATATAAGCAATGGTGTTGGCTGAGATTGGGAGGTTTTTTTCATCTGTTGGGCAGATGGGAGGGAAGAACAAGATGTGATCAACCTTTTGTGGCTCCATATCATGCTCTGCTTCTTTTGATTTGATGTGGCCTTGCAGCCTGGCAGTTGGGCAGGAGTGTGTTGTGGGGGTTCCAGGGTATCTGTGAGGGAAGCATCCCCATGGGACAGGTGGAGAAAATGGACTTTTATAAAGCTGCATTATCAAAATACCAGGAGAGAGGAGAAATGAAGAGCCAAGTCTATTTGTTTGAAAGGCAGTGTGATGAAGGATTCAAGTGAAGTAACAAAGCTGTTGGATTTAAAATTAGTTTAATGTAGTTTTTATTTGCTGAAGAAGAGTTGATGCATCATGTCCCTAACAAACTGGCTCATGATACAGAAATGAAGCATGACACCTTCTCCCAATCAGACTGTGCAGCTTTATAAATGATGGCATCACCTATCACTGTCAGCAAGATAAAGGGATGAATTTTCACATGGTCCAAAAGAATTTATTTTTCATTGAGTTTTTCCTGTAGTGAATATTCTGCTTTTACTCAAAGCTTTAGTGAAATAGTGGACTTCCTCTATAGCCACTGCCTAGAAGTGAATACTGTCTGTTTGTATGATGCATAAATGATGTATACGATTATATATAGTGTGTATGTGTCTACTATATCAATCTATATCCACTGTGTATATGTTTAAAATGTATTAGAGATAGTATATACTAGATAGTAAGATTATATTGATGCAGGTAGTAGAAATGACTGCTGCTTTGTTAATATAATGTGTCCATTGCCTACTGTCAAAAACTCAACCTTAGTAACCTTGAGACCTTAATGCAAAGGTGACCAGAGGTACAATTACACTGTCTGTGTCAGAAATAGCTTCCTTCCTTCTCTTCTGTACCTCTTCTCACCTACAGTGAGACACTTAAAGTCTTAAGGCTTAATAACACAGCTCTGGATTGCATCTGTATTTTGCAAATGTAGTTCTAAAAATACTTACTCTTCCCTTTAGGGAAGGACTTTCAAGTCAAGGTTCAGATGATCCTTTGTTACTGCTTTATGCATATGTTTAATTTATAAGATCTTGCTTAGTTAATGTGGTTTATTGCCATTAGGTTGGGAGACTGTTAGATCATCAAGCTTGACCTGTGTAACCCAAGCCCTTGGATCCCACCCAGCAGTTTCTGGCGTTCAGACTTCAGCAGTGACGCCCTGGGTCTGAGCAGCATGCTGGAAATGTGGCTGTCCTCACCCAGCTGAGCTCCACAGCTTTGCATTTTTAAAATTTTTTATAATCTTTTTTCTTCGAGATCTGTCTGCAGAGCATTGTGTTTTCTGGATCTGCTCCAGAAACTCACAGGAGTACGCAGGCAAAGCTTTACGTCGCTGCTCTCATGTAAAAGATTGCCAGGATGAGGGGGGAACATGGCCTGGCTTGCTGTGTTGCACCCATCAGCTTCTCTGGGTGACCTTGTAGGACTTGCAGACAGGGAGTGTAAGAACAAGTTTCACTATTAAAGAAAGCGATGTCAAACAGCAGAATTTCCATTGGAAACGTGATCACACATCTGAGTTCATCAGCTCAGTGCACTGCTGCACCTTTGAAAGAAAGTGGTAATTGTGATACCATCTGTCATAAATTGGAACTTCAGCTTTGTGGTGAGTCTTGTGAAGTGGCAGGCCCAAGACTTCATCATCAGCTTGGGGAAAGGAGGGAAAGGCAGTCCTGAGAGGTATTTATTTCTCAGCGGTGACAAGGTTGGGTTTCTAAAGCATCCAGTATTAAGTGCGGCGATTGCTTTTAAATGCAGAGCTGAAAGGTTGATGCAACTTCCAAGTGTTAAGCCAAAAAAAGGCAGAAGTGTGTCAAAAGAGCTGACTGTTGGCAATGTCTAAAGAGAAGAAAGTTGACTTTTTTTTAATAGCTTCTGGCTGAGGAGCTGATGTGGGAAGGGCTACAGCATGGTAGGATTGACTTCTGAGTAGCTCCTGGCAAACCCAAAGTCAACGAACTTCAGTTAAATTAAAGCGTGGGAAGAAACTATCCACATCCTTTATAGAGAAGTGCTCCATATTTATGAAGAAAAACACTGATTATTTTTGTTTCTGTGGCCGACTGTGCTGTCTTAAGTACATTTTCAATCCCTTTTAATTACAGGGTGTCTGTCAGCCTTTCTCAAGTGTTGTGTTATCATAAGGAGCGCAGTAATAGGTACCTGGAGAGATGACCAAATGCATTTCAGTGCTATACGAGATTTTCAATCTGCAGTAAATTAGCTGAAATATTTTAGTACCACCCAGGTTGTTGTTGCAGCAACTCCAGCTATTGTAGAGGCTTTGCTTGTCTTGTTTTCACCATGCCTCTTTCCCTGTCTACCTTGTTTCAGATACTAAGCTTGGAGCAAGTAGAAAGGTTGGCTTAAAAATTTCAGAATTTCAATAATTTTTGACCCATAGTCACCATGTGGAAAGAGAAAAAAAATATGCTTGCAGGAAACTGCTTGACTGACCATCTTTTGCTATGTGCAAATAAAAATAAATTAACTTTGCAGTTCAAAGATCTGAACTTCTTTTTTAAATTCACCACTTTGAACCAGATGTTATTGTGGCATCACTTAGGAGAAAGTGTTTCATGTTTTTAAAGTCTGTGCGTGTAGTTATGTACATGCCTAGTTCAGAGGTTTTAGAGGTCTTGTCACTGAGCCCTTTGTTTGCATAGGGAAACATCTGTCTGAGATTTAATGTGCTGTTCCTAACACTGCTTTTAGAGAGCTGTAAATCCTTCCATTTATTCTTACTGGGATTTGATTGTTAATTTTTCCCCCTTCCTAATCGAAATGATGTACTTAACTGTTTTAATTAGTATGTATGAGTTTATTGATTGTCACTGTTGTAATAATAATGTGACAAGATTTAATTCTATAATAAAATGTTTAAATATTGTCACTTTAAATAGCATTAAAATGGAGCTTTCGTATGTTGGGTTTTTATTATCAATTCATTATGATCGACTAATTGGACTTGTTTTCGTTGACACCATTCTTTGCTGCAAACACAAGCTGTTTAAAAATTTCGTTCTCCTTTTTAACTTCTTTGGTAGAAGGTTCCTAGCCAGTTGGAGCAGGAGAGAAGGAAGGATCTTAGGCAGAGTTGGATGCCCTTGATGTGTGACATACTTGAAATAAATTGCATTTTCTGCTACTTACTCCATTGGCTGGGACAAAATGAAGTGTGTATTTTCTCCCCCCAAATTTGATAGCATGCTTTTTTTTAAAAAAAAAAACACTGTTTTTTTTCTTTCTTTTTTTTTTTTTTTGTTTCGTTGGTTTTTGGGTTTTTTTGTGTTGTCTTGCTTTGTTTGCTTTCCCACCACCAGGTTCATAATTTTCATGGATTGCACTTCAATTTAAACTCCCAGGCAAAGTATTAGATAAAACCAGTATTTTATACTAGTAACCAATACCTGGAAAAAGGCATATGAGTGTTTTTAAAAGATGGATTGGCATGTTGGGTGTTACCTCATTTAGCATTCTTGTCTGATCTATACCAACTCACTTCAATAAAGTGCTGTGAAATTTCCCTTACCACAGGGCTCCTGGAAGCCCCAGGATGGAGTTTGTGTGCAGGGTAGGCTCAGGGGCAGCAACCTCTTTATGGACAGTTAGAGTTTGTCTTTGGAAACTTAACAGGGAAAGGATTGACTGTCCATTTTGGCAGCAAGGGATGCTTGGCTGCCTGCTGTTCATGTCTGTGCAGGTGTTTTGGTCCATCTCCTCTTGCTCTCTGTGGCTCTCCTGGAAGAGTAAACAGGCTTTTTGTCTGTAGGCAACGCTGAGGATGTTAGAAGTCCCTTGCTATCTTGTGGCAGTTGCTTGGGAAGTTTTTGAGCAGTAGCCAAGATAGCAGAGCCCTTCCTATGGGAGAAGAGGTCTGAGGGCCACTGGCACTGTGACATGCAGAGATGCTGGCAGAGCTCGGCTGCAGTGCACATTCCCCGTTGGGATTTACAAGTCTGTGTTATGTTAGCAAGATCTTGTGCTTTTACAAGCATGGGAGACCTCAACCCGACATAAGGAGGCAGTGGGAGAAGGGCTGGGAGGTACCATTAATTCCCTGTGTTGAACCATACCTCTCGTTGGTCTCCTGCAACTGTCCCCAACATTTGCACCCAAAGATGAGGTGAACTTGCATGGGGAACATCTCTGGCTACAAAGAAAGAAAGGTTGATCCATCAAATCTTGGGAGCCTGTGGAAAAGAGGGGAAGAGATTAAAAGGAGCGTTGTCAGCTGATCTGAGGATTTGCCAAGTGTAAAATCTTCACAGCTCAAAGTTAAGTGTTTTGGTTCTATCTGCAAGGTGTTCTCCAAAGGTGTTAGTGACTCTGCCTGGGGGCATCTGTTGTTCTCTTGGAGAGTGCTGCCAGTCTTTAAACAAAGCGCTTGCTCCAGGCTGCACTTGCTGGGTGACAGAAGTGAATTTTCCTCCTGAATAAGCACATCCTCCCTGCCTCTTTTAGGAGCACACTTAAGGCTACTATAAAATACGTAAACCTATTAAATGTCACCTTTGTCGATGGATTTGGTGTGGAATTTTTTTTTTTTCCCCTGATTGTGTGCTGGGCCCCTCTGAGCTCTTGTTCCATAAATCAGTGTGTAATGAGTTGTGTTACTGTCGGGGGTATCATCTTGCAGTTTGGCAGCGGCTGCAGTCTAACAAATGGTCCCAGTGTGGCAAAAGCCATTTGAAGAGAGAAAGTAGGCTTGCACAGAAGTTTTACCAGCAACATCCATCAGCAATTGCATCTCTCTCTCTTTCATCCCTTTATTATTTGTTTTGGTGTTGTGTTCATATTGTGTTTTCAGGAGGCAGATTACTCCGATTTCTAGGGAAAAATAAAAACCACTAAAAAAGTTTAGTCAGAAAGCTTTTGCAAGTTGTTGGGAACTCTGAAGTGTTTTGATCAACTGTTTGGGCTGTCTCTAATTGTTCTGGCTCCTCACTACCTCAGGAAATTTTTGGCGAGTATCCTTTAAAATAACAAACTTTTGCTAGTATGGTAGGTAGCAAATTGTCTTTTACAGCAGGGATAGCATGGCTGCTCTTTGCTCAGATGCAGAGGAATGATTTAACTTTTGAAGCGAGCCACATAAGTGACTAGCATGACTTTTTGGTATAAGATGGGAAGTGTAATGAATTGGAAGTTTGAGTGTTGTTGAGGAAGACATAGATAAGAAAGGGGACCTTAAATGAACTGTAACATCACACATTTGGAAATAAGAAGTAGAGGTTATCAGAGTCTACCTATCTCTGAAATTAAACAAAGCAATCCAACATAAAAGCAATTATTTCTGTACTTAGGAGTTTGACCATCTCATTTTTCAGTTTCACAGGATCTTCCAAGTAATCTCAACTAATGACATAGCTGCAGACCAAGGGCTGTATGTTTCTGCAAAACTCCGATGAATCCAAACTGTAATTATAAGACAAATACTTCCTTCCACGAGACTTTTTTTTCTGTCTTCAGGAAATGAAAAGGAAATGATTTCACTTTTGTGTACAGGATTTAGAATGTCAAGTCTGTGTTGTAATGGGAAAGCTTTCTGGTGGGATTTGGTGTTTCTGTTTCAAGGCTCTTCTGTGGAAAATGGTGCCTTTCCCTGTTAGACTTCCCTTGGCCATGACTGAAGCTCTTCTGTGACTTGGTATGGGACCTGTCTTAATCATAAGGAGGTGGTGTGTGCTACAGGGGGTGGAATTAAGCATTTAAGTCATGCTGTGCCATGTCTTATTTATCAGCTGCAATGTGAAACACACAGTGAAGCTGAGGCAGACACAAGCTGTATGCTAGGTATCAAACCATGGATGAACCAGTACCTGGGAGTTTTATGTCTGTGTTTATGAATGGGCAGATTCGGTACATGTATTTCAGGTGTCACTATTGTCTTAAGTGACACGAACATGGCAACGTGTGGGTGAAACCAATACATCTGTGTGTGAAATGACAGCGTGCGTACACAGGGTAAAGCTTGCCCATGATTTTAGCTTAGTCTTTAGAGTCCTGTTAGTAGATGTAGTTTTGTTACTAGATTGTTTTCTGAGGATTAAGGAGCACTTGGAGCATGTCAATTTAGACAGCTGATACTTTGGTATGTGATGTGCTTTAGTGAAGCAGTGTGGGCTGAATGGGAGTTATGAAATGGCAGTTTATTATGTGTAGAAAACATGACGGGAAGGGGGGTGTGTGTATTTTAAATACACGTAAACAAACAAATCCCAACTCCTCCTTCAGTGCAAGTAACATCTGTAAATTCAGGGCTGCTGCAATAAGCAAGAGATTAAAGCAAGTAGGAGCTTGGAAGGGATTTGGCTTGTGTTTGCAATTGGCTCGTGTCTTGACTCCCTACACTAGGGAGCAGAGCATGGAGCCAGCTGGACAAGAGGAATGACCAAGCTCAGGGCTGGGACTACATGCTTTGAAATTCTAGACTAAAGGATATGAAGACTTATTTGAGAAGAGGGTGTGTGTTGGGAAAGCCCCAAGATAGCTCGGGGTTGTGCCATGGGAGGTGTTGCACAATGGAGCTTTCTCTCTTGGGAAAGGGGACAGGGACTTACAGCCCTGCCTTTGTGCGGTGGCCCATCGAGGGGAATCCCTCTTTTCAAAGATCCATTAGGGTGCTGTGGTCACTGAGTCTCACACAAGTGTTTGGAGGTCTACTTAAATTTCTGTAAGTCAGAAAGATTCCATTTGTGTTCTGGTAGCTAACAATCAACCATATTGCCTGTATATAATTTAATTGCTAGCATATGGGCAATTTGTCTGACCACAAAAGCTTTTATTCATGTGCTTTAAATTTTTAAAGTCTAGTTATCAGCAGAAATATCACACAGCATGGAGATTTTCTTCTTTTGCAGCCATTTAGGTACGTGGCATAGTGATATTTGAGAGTAGCAGAAGTGTGCCACCATGGGTCTAGCTGTGAGCTGGAGTGTTTGGGGTGGGGAATACACACTGATGGCCACCCCTGGGGGAGTAATCACTAAGTGGCTATTAGACCCATTTAGCTGGTGGGAGAAAGAGCTGGGAGTAACGATGCTGTTATCCTTTGCATGTCTCCGTTGGAGACCCTGGTGTTTTGTGGCTGTGGTTGGGATCGTGCAGTGCACACAAATCTTGAGACTGCTTATTAAGAATGATATGTGGCATTGTTACAGGTAGCAAATAATTATGTCTCTAAGACAAAATGTCAGTTTGTCATCTCTTAACAGCTTCATTTGTGTATAGGAGAAGTGCCACCATGGTGAGATAACTTTCTGATCTATTCATAGTAGTCTCTTTGTTTGTGTGGATCTTCTGGAGGAGAGGCTTCTCAGTATTTTGTAAGACTGGGGAAATGTGACTGAAAACACTTGAAAGCACTTACGACTTCTCTCCAAATGATTAGATTTCAAATTAGCAGTGTCCTTAACAGCAAAAACATGTATTGCCTTGAATTATGAAGAAGGCTAAACGTATCTCACCATCAGCATTAGATAACTAGTTGCAAACTGTTTTTTGTTTTGTTTTACAAAGCTTTTCAAGTTCATATTTTTGTCAATAACATATTTTCAAATCTTTTATTTGTTAAAAAACTATCTGGACTGCAGAATGAATGTTATGTTCTTAAACTACTAAGTTGTTGCCCTTGATGAAGGATAAAGACAGAACTTGTTGGTGCTTCATTAGCTGCTATGTGAAAGCTTCCTCTTTCCCGTGTTTGAGATGTGAAACTGGAAGAGACTTTACGATCATTAGTTCAGATCCCTACAAGCCAGGAGGGATCATATTCTATATAATATTGTCACAGAATTTAATTAAAAAAAATTCCATTTCTTCCCACAACCACTCCAAGCCTCACAGCCTTGGCAGTTAAAAACCTTTGTAAGAAACCTTAACCTCTGCAGGTCCCTGTGCCAGCTCCGAGCACATAGGTACGGCAGCATCCAGAAGTGGTGTGAGCTGGTCCGTGTCCCTCTCACTTAAATGTTCAGCGAGAGTGGTGTTCTAGTGAGCGTTTGATGAAAATGCCAGAACCTGCATCCTGCTTTACGTTTTTTCCTTTTCTGAAGAGGGCTTTCTAGTATACGTGTTCTTAACTACCCCCGGCCCAATCCGCCACCTCTCTGCATCGGGCAGGATCGGTGCAGGATGCAATGAGTCTTCGCCTTGCCTGCTGGCAGTAGTCACCAGGCAGATGTGTACTCGTGTATTTCTTGTGGATATGTGCTGGTCAGGCCACAGCTCTGATTTGTTTTGGCATGGCATTACCTATTTAGGAGTATACAAAAATAGCATCTATCCTCCTGTTCTCTAACAGGCTGTCACTTCTTAATTGCTATAGAGGCAGCACTTTGAAGAATTTCTGTAATATTTTTTTCTTAAAAGATAAAACTGTTCTCTCTTGAAATATCATTAGTGGAGGCAGGAGAAAAGAGGCTAGTTTGTAAGATCAAAAAAACTTTATCATTTCCTTAGGATCACATCTAAAGCTGGTGGTTGAGTTCTTGCAGTGACCAGCTTCTCAGAGATTATTGCGTAATTAATCATGTTTTTGGAAAAGGAGAGAAAACAGAAATGGAAGTTATTTGACTTCTTTGCATCATCCATCAAAATCCATCAAGGCCTTTTAGGTGTTTATCAACTCTTTTTCCAGGTTATGAGTCCAAGTCTCTCACTAGCAAGTCTGCTGGTTCCAGATTAATTGCTCTCTTGTAGACTGGTGCCCGAGACAAGGATTTGGTCCCTATGTTAAATGGCACAATAAAGTATTATAATGCATCTTCTGAAGGGATCTTGGGAATTCTTTGAGTCTTTTGTCACCAGAAAGGATCAACCTTACTTCAACCTGTCTGAGCAGATAATTATTTAATGTGCCCATTTAAAAAAAACCTCTTAAGATAGACTTTCTCTCAGCTCTTTCAGGTCACTTATTTCCATGCTTACTGGTGATGAGAGGCAACAGCCAGAATCTGGAACTTGGGAATTTTGAGTTTGTTATAGTTAACATTTATCTCTGTGTTCTTCCTCCTTAATAATCTTAGTTTCCATTTCATTGTGATTTGGGGGGCTAATTAACATGGTAAAGATGATTCCTGTGAGTACACTCAAGTTTTTAAAGTTTTTATCTCCTGATATCTGTGTGCAGACTGCCTGAAAGATTGTATCATTTAATTAAAGAACGAACAAACAGGAGGATTAATGTAATCTGTGGATGGGGACGGAGACTGGAAAGGGTCAGGAGAGAGCTTGCACAGTGCCTGCTTGAATGCCTGGTGAAAAATACATGCAGTTCACTGCATGCTAAAATTGGTAGGTAGAAATCCCTTAATACTTCTGGCAAATAATGAATGGCAAAGTCTTGGTGTCAAATATGAACATTCTCATTTACATTTAAATAGTTTAGGTTTCCTTACATGTGTCAACGCATAACATAAAATAATGCTCTATTATTGCAAATATTACTTTTAATGAAAATAAATACCATCATTACCAGTGTTAAGCTACTGCACTCAGGAGTCTGTTTCCAAATATTGATTTCTGGTAAATGACCTTTATCAGCATTGTAAGATTTTATTTGGAAAATGTTTTTTGTTGGAGCCTGGAGACGTCCCCTGGTGGTCTGGATACATTTATTTGTTCATAGCCATCACCATCAATTTAATCAGGGTCTTAGAGACCTGTGAAGGATGAAGCGTCTTCTCCCTCAAAAATTTAGTCTCTGAGATTACTTGGGTGCCATCTGGGACTGGGTGGCAAGTGCTGAGGTGAAAGGGGGTCGGTAGATTTCGAAGCTACCGGGTGACAATTTCTAGGGAAGTCAACATTGTGCAGTTTTTGAAACCTTGTCTGGGTTTCAGTGTAGTGCAGACAGCTGGAGGAACTATTCTGGGCTGCAGAGCTGCATGCTGGTCATCGTTTCTCAGCTTGGATTCAAAGCTGGGTATTGAACTTGCTCTTGCAAGGGATTCTCTGTTTATCAAATCATTGTAGGTTATAATGTCTGACCTGGAAATAGCTTGCTCATCTACTTAACCTATAAATAGCAGAGTAAATAAACCTGCTTTTTAACGATGAGATTGCTATTTCTTGCTGTAGTTTAGGAGGCTCATTGCCCAGTACATGCGTGATTTTCCTAAATCCTTGTCTTTGTCAAAATGATGGTTGATCACCCTCGGGTTCTGCAAATTCAGGTGCTGTTTGGGAGTAGTGTAAATGGCCACTTTTGAGTTATGGGAGCATGTGAGTGTCAATAACAGTTAGGAAAACCTCACCCAGTTTTGTGTTCTTCCATATTTATTGTGAGGCTAGAAGGTAGAGACAGTCAGGAAAAGTAAGAGATGGTTTTCAGTTGCATTTTCCCTCCCTCTGAAATAAAAGTCTGAGTCTGACAGTTGGCCGTAGCTCAGCAAGTTTGTGTCGGAGACAACTGTGTATGTAGAGGTGTCTGGTCATAATTACTACACCCTTAGGCCAGATAATAGCTTCTGCCACTGGAGCTTGCACTTAATTTATTGCAAAGGAAGTCCTGCCGACTGTTTCTCTAGATGGCTTGTCCTATCAGGTACTCTCTGACTTTGAGCCAGGATCCTGGCGTGGATGTTGGAGTAACATGCTTTGTACTGGCTGCTGGGTACCACACCACAGTGAGCTGAGAGCAGCTGATACGGGGGATTGGGTTACCAGTCCAAAAAGTTTGCTTGCTGCCTGTTGGGAAGTGCTTATCCAATAAGAGATAAACTCTTGCTTAGTTTTCAGATGAAAATCAGCCATGCACAACAAGAAATATCTTAAAGTGCCTTGAAACTTGCAGTCTCTTGTGATGCCAGAGTAGCAGATGGCCTGTTGTCACCATAGATGAAAATTATTTTAATTAATGTATTACAAAACTCACTCCAGTTGAACATTTGTTTTTTTGATGCACATGATTATCAGCTTTTCTGGAAGATGAATTTTGGGAATATTTGGACTGATTTATTTCTCTGAAATAGCTTTTTGGGCATTTAACATGCTGCTTGATTTTTTTGGTGCTGTAACTATAAATGGCTATAAGTCATTTGGTTGGTGGGGACACAGTTAAAGATTTGAGGTAAAGTAATTAAAAGAGTTTTAAAATATATTGTGCAGTTGCTGTAACCTTGTGCAGAGTGTGCACTCTCATCTGCTGCACCCATGAGTAACTCAGAGATGGCTACACATGGCCCTGTCTCTGACAAGCAGATATTTTCAATATTTATAGCAGTTAATGAATTAATGGAGGGATAGATTGAGTGAATTCTTTCTTATTCATGAGCCAAGACCTTGCATGCACCTTTTTCCCCCTAAAGGAAAACTGTAGAATTTCAGGATGTTTTCAGGGGCTTCTTTGCCCACCATGAAGACCTCCTGGTGCATATTAAGTGACTCTGAGATAGGTGTTTCACTAGCAGGTTTCACAAGCCAGGGCCAGACCATGTTTTTGCCGTTGAAAAATTAAGTTCTGCAAGGCCCGGTACAATCAATATTTCATTTCTGTTCTTCCAAATTACTGAAAGTCTTGTGAAAAGTCTTACATGCTGGCACCCGGAGGCCTTTGTATGCAAGCTGGAAAGCTTTTATTTTCTTGCCCATAGGAGCATGTTGTTTTAGGCTGAAAGCTGGTTTTGACAATAGCCAGCACAGATGCTTCAGAAGGTGTAAATCTTCCTCAGTGGGCAGATGCAGATAATCTGTTCCCTACTGTTAGCCACATCCTGATCTCTAACAGATAAAGACTGGCTTAATCCCCAAAGCATGAGATTTAATATCCTTTACAAAAGCTGCCTCCCAATTCACCAGGCCTGTGCATGATTTCCACCCCCCCCGCCTCCCTGAAGTCACTGCTTGGTGGCTGAGAGCTCTTTGGGGCTGCCTGAAAGGCAAAGAGGTGTTTGCTGGAAGGTGCCAAAGTCTGGTCACAGAATTGCCCCTGTGCTGTCACCAGCTTCCTCTCCGTGATTTGCAAAAGCTGCAGGCTTTAGAAAAATAAATTGAGAAGTAGGAAATAATTTTTTTTTTTTAATCACAGCCCTACCTCCCACCCCCCTTCCTTGATGTGCCAACTTTAATTTCCTTATGAAAAGAATTGGTTTCTGGTGAGGTGGCCCTTGCTTGGCCAGTCTTTAGTCCTGTGTAGTCTGATGCTGCTCCGTTCCTTCACCTCTCTTCTGCAGGAAATTTTTCTGCTTGTGAAATGGAGAGCTCTGTGGCACCAACATGTTAGCCAGGAGAAAGCTCTGAGCGTTGCTGCCTTTCCTGACAAAACCAAGCCTGACTGGCTGGGAGCCCTTTCCCATCTTGAAAGGCCTGGGTTTGCCTTCCTCCAAGCTGGCACTGGCGGGTGTTGGCAGAAAGCCCTGATGGCTCTCAGCTGGGCAGGGAAGTCTGGCTGCCTTCCCCGCAGTGATGCATTTCACACCAAAATGCACATGCTCCCTGTCGAGGAGGGCTTTGCTGCAGCATCTCTGCCATCTGCTTGGGAACAGGATGGCTCCAGTGCGGGTCCTGGTGCATCGAGGGAAGCACAGCACAGCCAGCACGAAGGGCAGTTTTTCTGCCAATGTCCTACAATTTTCTTTTAGTTCAGAAAAGCATCTTGGATGAGTTCTGTGAAGAGCCAGCGCTGGTCTGTGGAGAGAGCTTCATGTCCTTTCTAGCTCTCATCAGCCTCCTGTAAAAGTCTGTGCATATCTGACTTAGTTTTCCCACCTGTAAAGTCAGGCATGATGTTCTTCCACCCCACTGTTTGCTCCCGGGGATGTAGCAATGACTTGGAGCATCTCCATGTGCCTAACTCTGTGTAAGTACAAGGTTGACCCTTCTGTGACATCCTGAACATTTGCAAAGTTTTTGAGATCTCAGATGGAAATTACAGGAAAATATTTTGGTGTTATTTATCCTAATCATTGTAAGGGAGAGATGTTCACATGAATGTAAAAGCACAAGTTATACAGAGCTACAAAAAACACTGCAAATGCCTTGTTTTAGAAGAACCTGGAGGGAGTAATGAGCTTGTGTTGAAGATCGAAGATTTTGATTTTTTCTTTTTAGGGCAACACGTTTGTTTTGAGCACAGGATTCGACGCTCATGAGAGTGGCTTTTAATTGCTTTGTAGCAAGTGTTGTTTTTTTTTTTCACAATCTCACAATTAACTTACTCCCTGTGGTTTCCCTGGTTAAGTTCTGCTGTTGGTACAAATTGATTGTGCTTCTGCTTTTTTTGTTGGGAGGAGAGGGAAATTCATTCCCAGTGCCCTTGGCTTGCTAGAAAGGTCTTCCGACCAGGGTCTGTGAATCCAAGTGGTACTCTGGGAATATTTAAGGGCTGAGCATTTTTGTGTTGTCCTGAATGCTATTTTATCCCGTCTTTATTTTTTTCTAAAACTTGTATTACAGCTCCTATTAGTGATGAACAGGATTATGCAGATGCAAGTGACTCAGTGCTAAACCTTGTGTTTCTGTAGCTTGTTACACCAAGGGAGGGAATGGGGGGAAAAAAAAATCCTCTGCTGTTTTGAGCTGCCAAAGGAGATGCCTGAACTACACAGTGATTCATTATATTTGAAGGGAAGTTTGGACAGGGATTTATTAGCCTAATTTGAAATTGTCTGTGAATTAGGCTGTGACAGTCTTTATATGAAAACTGTAGAGTTTTATTTTGCTGTCAGTGTCTAATCTGTGTATAATGGCAGTTTGAGTTAGTGAAGAGGTAGCAAATGTGTGTAGTTTGCACAGCTTCCAGAGCCATAAATAGATTTATTTCCTACTCAGGCGCACATTTGCTTTTAAGCCTTGACTCAGAGCAGCACATAAGCATGTGCATAAGCAGTCTCGCTGCTTTCCACGGGCTGTACAGAGCATGGCTCTGCCATGGCCCCTGGTAGCAATAAGAAGAGTAAAATCCCACCAGAGAATGATGTCTTTGCATGCAACCGTGCCAGCATGGACACATGCCTGCCTATACACATGCTACTGGGGTCTTGCTTCATCCCATCATCAGTGTGTGCAGCTGCAGGGCCAGGGCCAGGCTCTGTACCATCCATTTTTAGGCTCTGCAACCATCCGTTTTGCCAGCTCAAACTCCCAACCTTTCTGCAGTGCTGAGTCTCTTTAAGTGCAGAGGTGTGGGAAAATAGTGACATTAGATACTGGTGTCTGTGTTAGCTGTTGGCAAGTGCTGTCTGCACTGGCAAGCCCTGCAAGCGTTGTTTTCTGCAGACATGTAGTGGGTTGTTGGAGGCTGTTGGTCGTTGTGCTTCTGGGTGGGATGAATCACAGACGGACGTTCTGGCAGGGAAACTGTGCATGAGCATGGTCATGCACGAGCCTGCAAGCATTTGCTCACAAGCATCCATGTTTGCGTGCATGGGGGTTCTTCAAACACATTCCAAAAGAGCAGATAGCACTGGAGAGAGGAAAAGAAATCTTACGGTCTGAAGGCAGATGGAGAGTGCACGGGAGAAGAAGAAATGATAGCCAGAGGACTTTAGAAATCAGACAGGAAAGATTTCAGAGAACATGCCCTCAAGCACGGAGAGCAGCTTCCAGTGCCAAGAGGCTGCTCAAGATGAGTAAAAAGGCAAACCATGGGTAAGGGTTTGGAGCAATATTCAAGTCAGTCAACCAAAGATTTGCAGCCGCAACCACCTATTAATAACAGATGGTTTGATACCAGAACTAGCAGTCAAAACCAAAGGGCTGCTCATACAGCGCCATGTTGGTCTTGTCTTGCTTAACAAGAGTTGCATGCTAATTCGGGGGAATTTCATATAAAGCACCAAGTCTTCTCCTTGGTTTGACCCTGCGGGCAGTGACAACCCCTGTTACCCACTCGAAGGAGGTCAGAGGAATTCCCAAAGACCCTGAAGAGACCATGCACAATGTGATCATCAGAGCAGCATTACACAGTGTTGCTCCTTTATGAGGACCCTGGACGTCTTTTAGTGCTCCCTATAAATGTCTGTGTCTATGGTCTGTCTCTCCTTAGGATAAGGTTTAATTTATCTTGTCTGTTTCTTGGTTGCTATTTGTGTCCATTTCCCTATAATTTTTCACCTCTCATTTGACAAAGGGATCTCGGGTCTCTGTTTACATTGCTCTGCCCTCTTGTGTAAGTGGTGAAAAAGATGTGCTGAGGATGTGTAAAGGTGCACCCCCTCCTCTCCCATGTTTCTTTCTATCAGGATACTTAAAAGCATAAAAATAGGTGATCTCAGAATTGCCTTTACCTCCTTTCTCTGTGGGTGTTGTTCTTCCCTTCATTGTTTTTCCTCAAATATGTTTTGACATACAACATGTCCATACAGGCATCCTTGGGAAAGTTGAATTCAATTAACTAAAGGTGTGAATTTAAAGAGGATTATTTAAACCTCATTAAACCACTGTGTTTGCACACTTTTAAAAATTAAAGTTGCTTTAATTTGATTTCAGTTCACTTCACTTTCTAAGTGGAGTAAGCTCAATTTAATTAAGCCAAATTAATTGAGTAAATGTCCAAAGAGAGATTTAGAAAAGGACCATTCAAGGAAAATGAGTAAAAGGGAAATTGAGCTTACTCAGAACTAATAAACCCCAAAATTCTTCCAGTCTGAGATGTTGCAAGAATCAGATGCAATCTGTGGCAAACACTGTAATTGTTGTCTTGTAAAGGATATCATCAAGTGAAAATGATTCCTTTTGGCGCATATGAGCAAACTCGCATCACTCTTTCAATTCTGGGCACCGGCCCAATGTTATGAAAGGATGAAGCCAGGTGTATTGAATATCTTCTCATTTTACTTTCCTTTATGAACAAGAGTAGATTTACACCAAATAATAACCTGTTTATTTTTGTTTTACCTTCCTTGGCTCCTCCATCTCTTTTCTTATACAGTATTTTTCTGGTGTTTTTTCTTGAGAGGAAGAGAGACTGTGAGGAATAGGGATGAGAACACATGCCTTCTTTCATGGGAAGGTACTGATCTCCACCTGTGTATGAGGTGCTCAGCCAAATCTCATTTCTATCTCGTGTCCAAAGACATTCATGTCAAGTCCTTATATGCCAGTTCCGTGGAAGGTTTAACAGCAGCAACAGTGATAGAAGTGAAGAGGTGTCATTCATGTCAGCAGGCAGGTAAAATGCAACGATCGTATGGTGCTGGAGGTGCTAAGCATGACCTTGAGTATGAATTTTATCAACAGAGAAAAAACAGCAATTAGTGAAGAATCTTCTCTGTTGTTGAGATAGGAATTGAGCAGCATTAAACATTGAGATGTTTCATAAATCTGAGTTACAGTACTGAGACCTTTTACCTGTTTGGAGAAGGTGAAACACAGACATGTTAGCTTTGTTCACACTGTACTCTCATTGTTAGATGGTAAGTCCAGCCATATGGATGAGGAGTTCTGTGTTTTTTAGTTCCTTGTGTTGCCTTTGTCTTGGAGCAAATACTTGGCGAACTGGAGCTCGTAGTGGGATAAGCCATGCTGGCAGTTTGTTTATTTTTTTATCTTCTTATGTTACAATTTTAACAGAAACAGGCTTACGTAGGCTTCTGCTCAAGGCTTCTCCTTCACTCCCTAGCATGCAGTTGGGAAGGGGAAATGGTGGTTTTTTTGGTATGAGGACTTTGGGTTCTTCCCCATCTCCTTTCTTACAGACCTCCATGCAAAGGGTGTTTCTCAAGGGATCAGAGTCATGCCTTCCTGCACCCCTGTGATGTTTAGGAGCCTAGTGCACCTCCACCAGCTTCAGGGACATTCTGCAGTCATTCATAAGCCAAGCTCTGCCTTACAGCATTGTCACAGCAGGGCAGTTTAGAAGTACAACCTGAATATGAGTGGTAGAGAATGCAGGCTCTTGCTGTTTCTTTTATGTAGTGTTTATTCATTAGAAATGTGTTTTATCGAAATATTTTGTTTTAAAACTTGTTCTTCTTTCTACTTTGTTGTCTGAACAGTTAAACCCAAAATCAGGTTTCAGACATCTCTTGGGCGTGCTGTGCCAGAAGTACAAATTTGGTTTTACATATCTTTGGGCTGTCAGCTGTGCAAAGAAAGGGAAAAAGGTAGCAAATATGTCAATGTAGGAGGTGATCTATGCTAAGTTCAGAGACTGATTAACCAGACATTTAACAAGAAAGCAAATTTAATAAAGAGCTTTAGCTTATTCCCCCCAAAATATTTTTGATAGGCAAGAGTAAGGTGTAGGTAAGCTATTCGTTTCTTTAGGTGCAATAAATCACATGATGTACTTAGAAAGTTTGGGGAAAAAAAATATGAACTGAGATATAGGTATTTAGGTATACTTTTGCCTTATTAACAGAAGTCAGTCGTACATAAGCAATTTATGCTTATATTTTATTCAGGCAAGTTACTGCTGTGAAGGGATTGATGATATTGGTCCTTAGGCACCATTTAAAACTAAAGTAATAGCTAATTAAGGTTAGCATAAATTAATAAATCCTGTTACATTTGATTTGTGTATCAGTAGTACAGGTCAAAGAACTTGGTGAGATGTCAAGGAAACTATTTGGATTTTGTGTTACTTCTCGTAGAAGCAAACCCTATTTCTTTGAAGTGGAAGCATCTATATTTTATGATCCCTCAGAGCCAGCAACCTGTCCGAGTCACGGGAGTCAATTTTTACAGGCTAAGCAAGCAAACACAAATGGGAATTTCCTTCTGCGTATGTTAATCTGTTGACTGATGGTGAACAGTTTTTAAAAGGCGATGCCCTTTGGCAGCCAGTCTCTGATCATGGGCTTTTCTGGCTTCTTTAGCAGTCAAATGAAAGGGCCAAAGCAGTGATGAAATACCTGTTGTGTTGCTGACTTTGTCTTCTGTGTGTTTTTGGTTTTGAATGCTATTCCACCTTGTGCTGGAGCCCTGAGACTCCTAGGAGAAGCAACGTGGTGTTGCACGAGAGTTGCATCAAACATCAATGAAAAATTTGTAGTATCAATGTGGAATAGATAAAAAAATACCCAAAGACATCTCTTTCTGCCCAAACCTCTTTTATTCTGATTTTAAATGCACCCCCAAGGTGCTTCCTAACTTCGTAAGCTTTCTTACAGAAAGCTCAGAGGTCCGTGGCATGTCATGTAGTCCTTTATCCTGTCCAAAGGTTCTGCGTACTGTTGGTATCTGCTCTGTAGACTTTCACTGCAAAGCAAGACTGCCCTTGTCTCTTTCTTCCTGAGTTACGCCCAACTCTGTAATTGGCTCAATTAAATCATTAATTGTGTGAAGGTGAAGGAGGTGATGTGGGATGGAGCAGCTGCTTGAATTCTGATGTGCTGTGAAAGTGAATTTGTTCTTCAAATGAAGAAAGCACCTTCAGGAGTTCAGACTTAAAATCACAGAATCATAGAATGCATTGGGCTGGAAGGGACCCCCTAAAGGTCACCTAGTCCAACCCACTAGTCCAACCTGCAGTAAGCATTTGATTTCTTGAACAGAACTGTTGTCCAGACAGACCATTGGTACATCAGGGCTCCTGAGGAGGAGTTCACCCAGCACAGCAGCGTGCAATTGCTCCTCTTTCTTGCTGGCCTCTCATTCTGTTATCCTAACTCTAAGAGAAACCTATGGCAGAAATGCCAGCATGATGGGTGGCCAAGATGAGAGAGGAAGGTGTGGAGGCAGTAGTGTTTTTGCAGTGCTGTGCTCCCCTTGGCATAATCTGTGCAGCCCCAGTGCCCCCCAGAGATGAAGGCTTTGTGGCTCATGTGAAAGATGTCAAGTTTCTAAGTTATGGGTTTTTTTCTCTACTATATAGACCAGCCTGTAGAAAAGGCAAGGCTGGCCTGGTGTCTAATATGGCACTGCATACTGCATGTGGTGTTCTTTCCTCTCTGCAGAATCTTGCCTGTTAATGCAAAGAAGGGATTGATAAGAAAACTGGTGCTGATTGGTGTAAGTGTAGTTGCTCTATCTGCTTATTTGGACTTTAGGTTTTCACATTGTTTCCTTTCTTCCTCAGACTGTGCTGACAGTTGCAGCTCTTTTTAGTGAGAAATCTGTAAAGAGAAGACCGTGGAAGCCATTCACAATAGGAGTTAGTCTATCCTTTCATTTGCTGTTGTGAAGCCCTCTCATTAGGGTGAATTTCTTACCCTCTGCAAATCAAGTACTGAAATGTTGGTGTCTCTACTTTCTCAGCATGTTTGCTATAATTGAAATGCAGAGAATGTCTTCACTGTTAAGAACAGAGATCATATTGTTGCAAATACAATCAGTGCCCAAGAACAAACCCAGCTTGCTCCATGAACCCTCTTAGAAACTGCTCTCCCTGTTCTCAAGGGATGTAGGCAAGCATCTTTGAGGTAGCGAGGCTGAGGCTGGGTTGGAAGACCATGCGATGATGTCCAGAGCCTGAGGACCTCCCAGTTCCTGGGAAGCTGAGCTCACAGAACAGACTGGGAATTGCATTGCTGTTACAAGAGGCTGGTTGACCTTCTGCTGAGTTTTGGCTGAAGCTCAGGGATGTATTGCTGCTTTTCCATCTTATGCCAATGCTTTAATGAGAAACATTTAAGGAAATAGTAAGGAAATACTTGCAATATTTGTGTCTACTTTACATGGCTTAATCTGCATTTTGCAAATTCCATAGTGTAGCAAGACAAAAGGAAAAGTTTTCTTATCCTCAGTTTTGAACTGTGGTACAGTTTTTGAATGAGTTTCTATCAAAAATAACAGAAAAATGTTAATATTTAGAGCAAATAACCTTTCATTTTTTCCCTCAACTTTTCTGCTTCTTTGTGTAAACTAATTAACAATAAAGCCTTAAACAAACATAGTAGTAAAGTAACAATTGTCTTTACATATATTATTGTAATTAAAAAGCTTTTGCTTATGGTCTTTCAAATCTAAATCCTTATACTATAGGGCGTCGCTACCACAAGCATCTTCAAAGGTTTCATTAGTTGTCAGTGTACCAGCATTTATCGCTTTCTGTGCTCTCTCCTAAAAACTGAGAGGCTGTTAACGTTGTGAATTGCATTGCAGTGCTGGCTACACTAATTAGGTTTTTTCCAGGCTTGGTTTATGCCTCAGAGATGTGCTGTGGAAAAAACAGCTAGGTGAAGAAAGCTATTACAGCACTAATGAAGCCACACGGCTCCACTGAAAGCTAACGTAAGCTGATGGCAACAGGCCATGGGATGGGGAAGAGGTTTGGGTCTGGCAGTCCACAAAGAGCCTGACTTCACCCAAGTGAGACGTTGCCTCTGCCTCGTTTCTTTGATTGTAAAACCAAATTAGGACAACGCTGTTAATGAATAAGGGTTCTGCAAAGAGTGCTTTGTACTCGCTTTCGTGAAATGGTTTGCTGACTTCCCCAGAGACGTGGGATAGAAGTGTCTCTCTGGAAGTGGCAAGTTCTTACTCTTAAAATCTAGTTGTAGTTTGAGCAGAGGTAAGAACTACTCATTCTATTGCTTCTCTGAGTGACTGCTCAGAAAGTTGCCTCTTTGTGCTGCAAGCACACAGTCCAGTCCCGCTCTCTTGTGTTCCAAAGTTTGACTGAAGTCAATGTAAATGTCATAATCAAAGTAGATGTTGCTTAGGAGGCCCTGGCCAGCCTCAGGTTCAAGATAAGGTGCAGATCAGTGGTGTGTGATCCAGAGCTCTGCCTCAGAGGTGTGATCTGAGCGAGCAGGCTGAAGTCAGTCCTTCTGCTTGTGGCAGTTATGGGTAGAGGAGAGGACAGAAAGCTGTGGAGACCTCTCTGCCCTGGTGCAACGTTGAATCCAGTGCCAGGGTTTGCAGTCATTTTGGTTAAGAGCAGCCCAGTTGACTTGACAGTCCATTTCATACTTACTGGTTCCCCTTTGTTTAAGGGAATATGGCAGTACCAGGTTTGTTACTTGTTAAAATGTTTCATCTCTAGGACTGCTGTGGTTCTTGGTGCCTTGCATGTGAGGCAATGATGAATGTTAATTCCTTCTGGCATGAAGTACTGGTCAGATACCTGCTGCTCTAAGGGGGTCATTTACAAGAAAGTGGATCAAAGAGTACAAAAAGCAGAGGTGTGGGGTTTTTTTACCTTTTTATAATTTTTGGGTTGTTTTTTTAGCCTAAGGCTGTCAACCAAAGATCATGTTAGCTGTAGCCATCATTTCTCTCTCTCACATTATTGATGGGGAGTGGAAGACCTGTTTCTTATAGCAGCCTATCATTTTGCTGTGCTAGTAGCCACATTTGAGAGACTGTTCTGTCAGAAAAGGACTTACCCAGCTTACCTCTAAGTGAAGGTCACCAGAGTACAAGCAAATCTTAAGTCTGTTGCAGTTGTTTACACCACCAATGACTTTGCACAGTCATAGAAATACTATCTTATCTCTTTTGTGTAGTATTGGCGTAATGTACTGGGGTTTGTTGTATGTTTAAGTTTACACGTAGCAGGTCTGAGCAGATAAGTATCACAATAAGACTTTAAAGTGCGTTAACCCCTTTCCAAGGGTAGGTAATTTGGCTGTAAAGCAAGAGACGAAAATGCCCAGGACTGTCAGAGGCCAAGGGAAAACTTGATCAGAATTTCTTTTGATAAAAACATTGTGCTTTTGGCAGAAGTCCTGCTGAGCATGCTGCATCCAGGACACACAGCTTTGTTGTAGTCTTTTATTTCTTTGTCTCTCCAGTTGGCATTAAGCACAATAATTAAAGCAACAGAGATCAGAGATTAACATTTCAAGCCAAGCTTTTAATTTGTCCTCCTTTTATTTTTTTTTTTAATTTTTTTTCCCCCCTTTCTTGTTACGTGAGCTACTCAACTTTCCCTTAATTCATTGGATCATGTCTTTTAAGGAAGGTTGATTCAACAGCATGTTGGTGGCAGAGGGAGGAAAAAAGTCTTGCTCTGTCTGGAACTTCATGTAAATACTTCATTGTACATTAATAAAAGAAAATTATCTTTGTAAGCAGCCCTTCTTCTGGCAATAAGCTTGACATAGTAGGCGTTTTGAGGCATTAAGAATAGGGGTTTATTTCCAAATGACCATCCAGACTGTTCAAAAGGATTTTGATTTTTATAATTAGTTTTTCCTGTTTCTATGTTTTAATGCCTTTATCTTATTTACTTGAGCAAAGGCAGCTTTTCAACACACATACTTGCATTTCTTTGATTTTTATTTTGCTTGATAAAGTAAATGCATCCAGCCAGGAATAGAATTATTCTTCTGGCATTTCTGCCCAAAATGCTCAGTACCACGTAATGAGTGTTAGTAGATTCCCAGTGAAGACCATGTTATGTCACAAGAGAATTCTGATATGAGGAAACATTAAGCTATTGATCTGTCCTAGAGAAAAAGTATGTATTTGGGGCTGCAGTCCACCACCTTATTATTTTGCAGAAGGGACTTATGAGAGCTGCAGTGAAAGGAGCCATAGCTAACAGGGGGCTTTTTGCTTTGAAGGCAGATCTTCACCTGGGAACAGGCAGTTAGCAATACTGAAACGGCTACTGGGTATGTGGTGGAAGCATTTTCATTGTGTAACACAAAACTGGGCTGCTGCACTTGAGGGGTGCTGGAGGTCAGCCACGTTCCCTCTGTAGAGCAGATCTGCTGGTGAGATGTTTCTGTTCCTGCATGAGAATGGATATTGATGTGGTGGGAAGAGAACTGGTGAAGGAGATAAGGCAAAGAGTTTTACAAGTGGTGGTTGGCTGCATGTCAGGACATCAAGTGGTTGAGTTTTGCTCCACTTCCCATTTGCCTGCCTAAGCCAGTGA
Organism: Chloroceryle amazona; assembly: GCA_027560015.1. NCBI lineage: Eukaryota > Metazoa > Chordata > Aves > Coraciiformes > Cerylidae > Chloroceryle > Chloroceryle amazona. The sequence goes on along the minus strand of JANHFX010029557.1, from coordinate 26,695 downwards.
TGAAAGAGGCGTGAAAGAAGAACTTGCAAAGCTGCTAGTTGGCTTTATTTGCCCTACAAGGGTTTACATGGGAAGAGGTGAACATTGCCATGGGTGGTGAGCTGGCGTGTGCTCCTGTTGTGTTTCCCTTTGGGGTATAAAGTAGCTGGTGGACAGCAAAGCTCTGAACTCACTCAAAGGGCACGGCAGAGCAGAGCTGGCAGCCACCACCTCCTGCCTTACAATATCTGCATGGTTTATTACATTACTGCTTTCCTTGGCCAGTTTCAGCTAAATGGGCACAGACCATAACCAGCTCCTGATGCATGTTCTGCTGCCAGGCAGTGTTTGAGAGGCTGCTATGAAAAAAAGCGGAGGAGGCAGAGTTTTTGGCTTGATGGAAATGAGCACCTGGGTGCCTTCTCCTGCTGCTCTGTGCAGCATAAAATGGGAGCACTCCTTTGGCAGTCTTCTCTAAGAAAAGTTGGGGTGCTTGTCTGCTAAATCCTGGTTAGTGATATCGTAAACTTGTGTCCATCAGTTTTCCAGTGAAAGATGCACAGCTGATGTTTTTTAATGGTATACAGCAGGTAGAGTTAAAACAAACCAGCCTCTCTAGCTTGCGTCATGTTGCTTTATTATCTGCAAAACACGCTCCCTTGCTTTGCTGGAAGCCAGAGCATTTGCCAGCCTGGCTCTTGCGCGTCTCTGGGATTTAGTTTCCACTCACAAAGGCTCACTGCTGCTATGCAGACAGAAAACCACAAAACTTTGATTTTAGTTGGCAGTCGTACTTGGACCACTGTAAAAGAGAAAATGTATTTGGACTATGTCTGCCCATAACTCACCCAACCCTCCACACTTTGACTTCTGAGAAGAGATCAAGGCAAATGCTCTGCTCTGGATTAGAGTTAATAAAGCTTTGAGATGGACCAGTCTCCTCTGCAGAGAAGGGGCAGTGAATCTAGGGAAGCTTTGGGATAATATATGGCATCGAATGTGTCTCCAGTGAAGCCAAGTTGTTACTGTAACTTAAGATGAAATTGATGGTTTTAAAGTTGAGCGAGTTTGTGTGCTGATCAGCACCTGGCTGTAGCACTTAGTGCAGGCAGTAGCACCCTGTCAGGGAGCTTAGTGGCCACTTGAGCAAGCTGTTTTACAGCTACCTTGGAGTCTCCCAAGAACTGATCCCATACCTCACTGCAGTGAGAATATGCTTGCTCCTCCAGGACTCACAATCCTGGGAAATGATAAACTTCTGTCTTTGCTCTTGGCTGTATGCTCTGTCCATGTCAAGGTGTGCAGACTCACCTTTCTGACCCTTCCAGTCTGCTCATTTCTGATCTGCTTTGTGTGACCACGGTAATCGGAAGCTGTTCAGCTGAGCATGGTCTAAGTTCAGCACGGGTCAAGCAATTACAAAAGAAGGCCTTGTTCTGTTGCTTGACAAGGAAAGAACATTGCAGGTTTTTGGGAAGAATTGAGTAGCAAATGCTCTTAGGTCTTTATTTGCAGCCTTTTTTTTTTTGTGGACTGCTTTTCTTCTCAATTATCTTTTTGTGCTACGTTTGATTTGTCCTCCTGCAGCCCTCTTTCAACAAGGGGGCTTTCAAACCCATAGCATGTTTTTTGAACATAAACTGCTCTTTTACTCTTGTTACACACGCGCGTGCACCCACGCTCGCTCTCTTCTGGCAGCACTCGACTATTTGTGTTCTTTATAAAGCAAGCTGTTTTGTTTTGATCACAATAGTGCAATGCACACAATTGCTGACACTGTTGGGAAAGTAGCCCTCATTACACTATTCACCACAATGCAGAAGAGGCTTCCCTTGTATCCTTCTCAGCTTTTTCATTGGAAAGCTCTTTTGGTGGTGAAGTTGTTGCTGTTTTTCTATGTGCTGGCCTCTTCCTGGCGCTGCAAAAACGAGACAGTGGCTCCCTCTGGAGCCAGCACCACTGTGACTTTAGGGACTCTTGCTGAAATTGTCATGATTCTCAGCTATATGTTTCAACTCGAGCAGCTTTTTGTTTAAGCTTTAAGGATGCCTGTTGTCAGCCCAGTCTGCATGTGGTGTACTTGGAAAACAGTAATGAACTCAAAAGTTCAAACTAAAATTGTACAAATAGTGACTTGGGCTTAATGCTCTATAATCTATAGATATATACAATTTACATATATATTTATCGCCTTCCTTCCCACGGGTTTCTCTAGAGATTCACATAACATCCTATCTTTTAAACATCTAGTGCATTACCTCTGCGGATGAATTTCCCTGAGTTTGCCTGGCTGTAAGTGGAAGTGGCTGTAAGTGGAAATGCACCTTGTCTGGGGGTAGCCTTGTAGAGCAGCCAGCGTGCAATGAGAGCAGTGCTGTTGTTACTGTGTCATGTGCCTGAGGTCTGTTGAACTGATACGTTGTTGTGATGATCCCAAACGGTGTCCACATTTGCACCATTGGGTTTTTTATTAGTTATTTAGATAAAAGTAGCAGTCATTTGCAAGGAAATCCTTTCAGGAAAGAAAGGTGAGCAATTAAATGGGGCTGTACACCTTGAATTCAGCATAAGTAGGTGTTGCTGTACTGTGTAGGCACCTTAACTGGGCTTCTAACATCATTTTACAGCCACATGAGTAGGTGATAATACTGCCTTGGACAAATTAAACACGTGTGGCCACATGAGCTCAGCTGGCTCCAAGAACACCTACCAAAGGAGATGATTGGCGTTTCTGCTGCATATGGTGGGCCTGATGGAAGCTTGTGGAGGTGGGCTTGCTGCACGGCTGCTCCTGCTGCAAATGGTGCCAAATGTGTCAGGCTGGAGCTTGCTGAGAGGTCTCAGGCTCCCTTGTATTGCTTGTCAGTCCTTTTCCTGACAGCAGCCACTGCCAATCGAGGAGAGAAACACATCTAGTTTGAAAGCTCTGATTTTTATAGGTGCAGTGAACTGTGCTTCTGCCAGGTCTGCTGCAAAACTGAAGTCTGTACGCTTAATGGTGAAATAGTCTGTGGTCAGTTAAGCCTAAAAGGGGAAACGCTGACAAGCAGTTAGGAGGACACTTGTGTCTGGGGAAGCAGAGAGGTGGCTGAGGTATGTTTGGAGTGTGTAGGCTCAGACTCTCATCTAGGCTTGCTGTGTGTTGGTTAAGTCTCAGGCTCATAGTCTGTGCTGGAGGGAGTTGTGGTTATTCTGGTGGATGCTTGCCTGCCCAAGAGGTTCCTGGAGCAGATGGGGATGAGGTGGACTGGCTCTGCTGTGGACAGTCCTGTATCCAACTATTGTTTTCCGTCTAATGAGCCAGTGTCTGAAGTGTCACCTGTGTGCTGCAATGTGCTAGGAAGATAGTGAGCTCCAGAAGAGAGACAGGGCGGATGGTAACCTCTAAACTATGGCACCATCTTCTGGACATGGTGAATAAGCTTCATAATCTTGGCAGGGGAATTTTGCTTAATTGTTCTGTTTATTTTCTTTTAGAAGCAAAACTATTTAATATTTTCATTCATATAATTTCTGAACTCATAAAACGAAGGAAAATAGTCATCCTTCCTTTTGTGGCTGAGGATCCACTACTCTTGATGCTGCTAGCTCCCAAAGAGCCTTCCTTAGCTACTAAGTGCTTTCCATAGGTGTCTGTTGGTACAGGAATGGTCCCATTGAGAAGTGCCATATTTCAGTTTAAAAAGTCTGACACAAATGCTGAGGTTTCATTATTGACAAGGTTTTTATTATCAATAAGATTTGTGGTAGCAAAGAATAGAAAGGAGTCATTGTTAATTGTTTTATTATACATAGTCCTGATGTCAGGCTTGTAGAAATCTGAGAGCAACTGAGGAGAGCAAATTCCCTTTGAAATGTTTTTGAAAGGTTTATTAGTAGGCAAATTGATGGGGCAACCCCTGAGTGGGATACATCGAGTAAGGAGTGAGGTATTGGAGCCAGTATTGTTGGCTTCCTTTTTCAACAAAGGTCACTGGTTCCTTTTAGGTTGAATTTACTTGATGTATTCCCCAACAACTTGTTAAAATAACATGTAATTTTATATTGTGTTGTAAAGGGATATATTTTTATTTGTAATGCTTTTTATAAAGTTTTGAGGAAATGCTAACATTAATATCTGTGATGTATAGCATTGTGAGTAAAGGAAAAAATATATCCTTGTAGCTTTTCATTGGCTGCATTACAATCCAGTATTTATGAAAGCAGGTAAAGGGCTGTCGTCTTTGTTTAAAAGAATTGTAGCAAAAAAGATCTGAATCTATATGAGATACTTTTACAGACCTCTAATATGGAATAATGACCTCTCTGCAGATCTACTTTCTCAGCTAATGTGTCTCATTTGGAACAGAAATACCCTTCTGCTCTGTCTGCAGCAGGTTTCCAGCATGTTCTTGACAAATGCATCCCAGAAATAAAGCTGTCAGGGTAGCGTATGTTATTCTGGAGCTTAAGGGAAAGGTGAATGCTTCTTTTCCTAGAATATTTTAATATTGGTACTTTTGAGTGCAGTTTAACTGTGTAAATCATCCGCTTACTAAGAAGAGAAATGCAGACTTGACTTTGTGAGCATTTTGAAATTGCAGCTGACATTTCTAATGACAGCAAATGCGCGAGTTACCTTTAGTGTCTACACAGCACTGGTGCCAGTGAAGAAAAGATCAGTCTGTCACATGAATGTTTGTCCTGTCTCAAGCTTGAGTGCTCTTATTGACATTTCACATGTTTTAATCTTTATGCTGGCTCTTCCCAGAGCACGTACCTCTCATCCCCAAAACCCTTCTTCCCTCACTGGCATAAGATCTGTTCTTAAGGAGTGTGCTGCTTTAGGTTTTTAAAAAGTGCCCTCTCGTGGTGAGCAGCAGTTTCTGCAGACAGATTTTATTTATTACAGATTTCTTTGTGAAAATCCTTTTAAAGAATACAGTTGTCATGGATGTATGCGGCTTAGTCCTGTAGGTAAATGTATTGCATCCATACAAATAAATATTGCTTGTGTCATTACAGTGCCAGTTTTGCTGAGGCTGAAAGATGTGTCGTGCAGTTCCCAAGGGGTGGTGGGAAACACTCAAGGATTTGGGGTGTTGAGAGTGATGCCAGTAGCTTTGATATTTGTGGCCTTTGGCATTCACCTTGGTTTTGTGGGATACGTTGTATTTAAATATTGTGAAGACTGTATCATTGACTTGTTTTGATTGTTCACATCCACAGTCGGGTGAAAACTGAATTTGAAAATCTATTAATTGGCTTGCAAACGAGCATTAAATGACATTGAAAAGAAAAAAGACCAACGTGCATGTCACTGAGGCACCCACAAAACAAATAGCAAAGTTGGGGGGTTATTGCAACCAAAGCTTCCCAGCACCACTCCTCACCAAATACAAGTTCAGATGTCCGTTGGGAATTAGCTACTACACAGCTAATTTCTAAACCTTATGGAAAGATGAACCAAAATGGGCACACACTCACTCATCAAGGGGAAACCTCCCACACGAGTGCCCAACATACCGGTCACCCAAAGGGGGTGGAGAGTGGGGTGAGGCTCACTTAGTCCATGGAAGTATCCTTGGACAGCATGTCCAAGGGAAGGGTCTGAATGCCAGACCCACTTCTCTGGGAAGAACCAACTCAGCTGGCTCTTAGGCAGGACCCCATGTATACCCTAGTTGAGTGTGCACTGTGGTCATTCTAATTGGTTGAGGGAACAAGCCTGGAGAAGCCCAGACCCTGAGACTTTTTACTAAGGGGTCCAGACCCTGAGGAGCCAGTTAAGCACCAAGAGGTGCAGTTTAATGGCACAGGCACCAAACTGCTCCAGCACCCCTTGTTTGCTTTGCCTGTTGTCTGTGGGGAAGGATGCACCTGGCACAGTGCAGTGTGAGAACTGCCTCTGAACCTGTGACCAGTGCTCTGTAATGTCTTGGACCCCAGCTTTTATGAAATGTGGTCATTTTTCTTTATGAAAGACAAGTTGCATCATCTTAAGTTTTTATTGCTTTGCTTGAAAGACATTTGTTCAGTTAGAGATATGAATACCAAACAGGATTCTTGCAGAAAAGAAGCAACAGTGTGACAGCGATTTGTGGGGGTTTTTTTTAATACTCAAATGAAAAAAAAAACCAACACAAACCCCCAGAATATTCTGCATTATAAAGTCACTCTTGTTCTTCAAATCTCCTGTTAAGCTAAATACATGGGCAACCTTTGCAGTGCCAGACATGTTAAGAGCTATGCTAAAGAAGATTTGAACTACTCAAATTCCCACTCCAATGTCTTACTAACTTATGCCCAGAACCTGTATCTATAACTAGAATGACCGATTGAAGAACGTACCCATCTAGAACATGGCTGTTTCTGATTCATCAAGCTGAACAGTAAATTATTGGTATTTGAGATAGCAAACTTGAAACATAGTTGCTGGATGGGAGCAATGTTGATTTTTTTCAGTCTAGGACAGCTAAAAATACTTCCTCCAAACCTTTCTAGAGCCTAGTTTGGACCTTCTAATGTCAGCTCAACATGAATTGAATCGATTTGTTGATGCAGAGCAAGGCTGTTTGCATTAATACTAGCAACGTCACTGGCTGGTGATGGAAGAGGTCATATCTGCAGTAATGTGTGCTGGAGCATAAATTGAGTAGTTGAGATGAAAGGGAAGCTCAGTAACTTGTTACTGTTGTGGAATTTAAGAAATTTACACTGCTTCCAGCAACCCATTTGAAAGTCAATGGCTGGAAACCAAGTGAGTGAGAGTGTGTTCCTTGGCCTTAAAGGCACCTTTGAGTAATTTTTTGTGAAGTGATTAGATAACAGAAGGGACTGGGAAGCATGGTTTTAATTTATTTTTTTTCCTCCTCTGCTTTATCTTGTGAATTTTACTTGCAAGGCATAATACAACCAGAATTTCCCTATTAAGAGGATCTAGTTTAAATACAGGTATTATGAATTATATATTGCTGTAATGTGAAGGCTTCACTCGGAAGTTAAGAATAGGGCAAGAACTATTTGGAGGCTCAAGTTAGAGATCACACACTTCCTCTTTTAATTCTGACAAGACTGTAATCATAAAGGATGCTTTGCAAGTCAAAATCTTTATTGCAAACTCAGGATTAATATCAACCATAAACATTGAAGAGACTATTGCAGAGCATATGCCTGATGAATTTGGGGTTGCTCTCTTAGCCTATATGTATCTTAAGCATGTGCTTACAACCTGTGTGCCTTGCTCTCATGAAAAGCTGCCCATGTTTAAGCTCTTACTTCAGGTAAACAGGAGGTAAATCAAAATAACTTTTTGATCTTTGAAAAAAGATGAGCTGCCTGACACATACTGTGTCAGGGCACAGAGGAAGTCACATGGAGTAACCAGACTTGGGCTGAATGTCTATTTTATAGCAACATTTTTCAGAATCTGTATCTTGGAGCCATTCAGGTAGTGGATTCGGGTGAGGTAGATCATGTACCTCCCCTCTACGGAAAGCCTCATATATTAAGGACTTTTTCCTAAAGCACGAATCTAAGATTATCCTTGTGTTAAATTCCTGAAGGACAGAAGAAAACACTTCTGAAAGTCAGTAAAGTACTTGCTAGTTTTACTGGCAAAAGTGAAGGGCTCTGCATTCTACCTAGAAATGCAGACTTGTGTGATCCGTGCAGGGCTGGGTCAGTATTGGACTAAGGCATTCAGACATCGAGTGGTAACAGGAGAACCTGAAATTGAAAAGGAGAGTTTGTTAGGAGAGATTAAATGACCAGTTGTTAACTAATCACACAAGTGTCTTTCATCTGTTCCTGGCTGTAGGCAACATAGGAACATGGTTTCTATTAAATCTGTGGTTCCACTGAGGGGCACCGGCTTTCATTGTTATCATCTTTTTTTTTTTCTTTCCCCCTTCTCAGTCTGATGGGTGAAGCTGGGTTTCATTATTTTATTGGTATGCATGCCCAAAGATCTTACACCCCTGCCAACAAAATAAAATCTCTATGCAAACTGATACAATTGCAACAGATGAGGGGGAGTGTGTGTTATTTATTGGTTATTTTTTTAAAAACAACTTCATTTTCTACCTTTTTCTTGAAAACAGAGAAAAGATAAATTTGAGTTCTACAGAATTCTATTTGTAGTTCCTTGTGTGGTATATTTATTAGTTCTAAATGAAGATGATGTTGGCCAATAAAATGGGTAATCTGTTATATTTAAAGCTATTCTACAGATTTCTCAGCTTTATGGTCTTTACTTTTATTACTACCACATGAGCAATGCAATAATGTGTATTTCTGTCATATGGTATTGGGATTTTTTTATCTTTTCATTTTGATCTCCCATGAATAAAATTACAAACCTAAATAATATTTTGATTTCCTTTGCTGGTCTTAGTGATCTAACTTCATCTGTAATAGCTTGTTCTGTATTTTTGCTCTCGGAATTCTTGCTTTGGCAGTACTGTTTGCAACCAAATGAAGAGAGCACCTGATTTTGATGGACAGCATAATCCTCTGGAGTACTTGGACAGTTTAGATGCTAAAATCTTTGGCTGGTTCTCTCATCCTGGGGCCATAGCTAAAGCCCAGTGTGCAGACACAGTCAGAGCAATGTGTAGGCTGAACAGTCAAGTCTTATGCATATCTTCTCTCATCTCTTGTGGGACACCTGGAAAAGTCTTTTTCACTTGTATGCAATTTTCTACTCAAACACAACACAAACCACAAGGTAGACATACTTCCAAGTCCAGCTTGAAATAGGCAGATATCTGCAGAAGAAAAGGACTTTAATGTGTGATTGTAGAAAATTTCCCTGTGGTATGTTTCTTCACATGATTGAGTCCCAACATTAGCTCAGCAAAATAGATATTATTTGCCTTGGATGCTAGTTCATCAAACCATATTAAGTATGTATTTACACTTCTCCCAGCTGAGGAAAGCATTCAAGCCTGTAATTAAGTCCTGTCTAAATTGTTGCAATTAAAGTTCAATCTTACAGTTAAACACATGTCAGAATGCCCTGCTGAATGGGGAAGGGTTGCTGGACAGTGGCTGCGAGGCCCATCTGTGTTTTCCCTTTTGGGCATGCAAGTGGGATGTGAGAAGCCAGGTGTGTAAAAGTAGCCCTTTGACAACATGCCCATGCTGTGTACTCTGCTCTTAGAGCATTTCTGGTGCTGCCAAAACAGCTGTTTATCAGTGTGTGTGTGTATATATTTTTTTTTCCTGACCCTTCATCCCTTGTGCCTGGTGAAATCCAATCCTGTAACAGGAGTGGAGCTGGACCAGCCCCACTGCAGCTGGGCAAAGGGCTTCAGCTGGCACCACCCTGTTACCCTGGATCCCAGTCTACAGCTGTGGTGACACCAGAGGTTTTCCTAATGTCTAGCTGGCAGTCAATTTACTGCCTTGATGAGGAGTAAAAACCGAACTAGAGGCTTGCCTGGCTTTGGCTCCATCTGGGTTAATGGCACAGTTGTTACAAATACAAATACTATGAGACCTTCCAGTGGTCTGGCTGCTCCCAGGTGAAAAGACAAATGGGCTACTAGCAGTGTAACAACCTTCCTACTGCTATCCCTGTGTTTACACTGGGGGCTATAACGAGTGTAATCGTATTGATTATTTAAAAAAACAAACAAACCCCAAACCAAACAAACAACATGTTAAAAATTGCACACCCCACCCCCCGTATAATTATGTACTGGTGTATGGAGGTCTTTAAATCAAATTCTTAAAACTAAGACAGTGTTGTGCTTGATCTTTTGTTATGCTTAAAAACTAGTAAAGTAAACCCTTAAACAGAGGAGGGGAGGGGAGCTTGAAAGCAGCTGTGGGAAATCTGAATCTATGGTTTGAATTTTTTTTTGTCAGCTATGATTTAACCCTTCAGTGGATAGGCACATTGTGATTTCTAGCTCTGTCCATTAAATTTAGTCTGCAGCTGTTTTTTAAGCCACAGAGGCTGAGAAGCCCATGGGACCAACTGTCTGGAACTAGATGAAGACCATTGTTTTCACAGCAAAGAAGAAAAATTCAAGATGGCAACACTATTGCTGTCAAAATGGAATGGCATGTTTGTAATCATTTTCCCTGTGATGCCTGTTTCTCATCCTTTGGGCTATGGTTCAATCTGCTTACTGTTCTGTTTCTTCTGCACGTGGGAGTTAAAACAGGCGTGGGATCCTTTACCTGGGCAGGAAGCAAGGCTGCCTTTTCAGCAGAGTGTGCTTTCTCCCTCTTCACAATAGTGAGGACAAGAGCGTGGCCATCATCTGTGCCTGTAGTGCCCCCTTTAAATCTTGCCTCTTTCGTTAAAATATTTCAGTAGCACACTTGGCCAAAGTGCCTTCTCACAGGAATGGGAACTGTGCTTGACTTCACTCCGCCTTTGCACATGTGCGTTATTACTGCTCTGTGTATGTTGTATGCTGTTCATTTACATTTGCTCCTCTCCAGGATGCAGGAATCGAGAATTGTAGAATGGTTTGGGCCAAAAGCGACCTCTTAAGGTCATCTAGTCCAACCCACCCTGCAGTGAGCAGGGACATCCTCAACTAGATCAGGTTACTCCAGAGCCTCATTGAGCCTCACCTTGAATATCTCCAGGGATGGGGCCTCAACTACTTCCCTGGGCCACCTGTTCCAGTGCTCCACCACCCTCATGGTAAATAACTTGTTTCTAACATCCAGTCTGAATCTACTCTTCTCTAGCTTAAAACCATTGCCCCTCATCCTGTCACTGCAGGCCTTTGTAAACAGTCCCTTTCCCATCTTCTTGTTGGCTCCCATGAGGTACTGGAAGGTCACTATTGGGTCCCCCCAGACCTCTCTCTTCTCTAGGCTGAACAACCCCAGCTCTCTCAGCCTGTTGTCATAGGAGAGGTGCTCCAGCCCTCTGATCATTTTTGTGGCCCTCCCCTGGCCCCGCTCCATCAGGTCCATGTCCCTCCTGTGCTGAGGGCTCCAGAACTGGACACAGTACTCCAGGTGAGGTCTCACCAGAGTAAAGTGGCAGAATCACCTCTCTCGATCTACTGGCCACACTTCTTGTGATGCATCCCAGGATATGATTGGCCTTCTGGACTGCAGGCAAAGGAAGTATTGCAATGTTTCATCTTTCTCCCAGCAAATGGAGTGGCCATAATGGCAGTGTCACAAGTCCCAGTGTTTGAAATAGTGGGAACTGATGTTTGTTTTGCCGATACAATTCTCTGATTCATTAGCCCTTTATGCCTGAATGGGAGGTCTCATCCCTTTGCTGATTCTCAGTGGAAGTAGAAAATCCATCAAACTGCCAGAAATAGACCTCACTAAGAACATACTAATATTTGTGAGCACCTATTGACTTTTTTTGCCTCTTTTTTTTTTTTCTTTGAGAGTTTGTCTTTTGTAAAAGCATTTGGCAAGTCAGATGATGGTTGCAGTGCACAAAGAAGGAAGAGAAACACTTTCCTTGAATTTCAACAGGAGAACTGGAAACTCCAAAAAAAAAAAAAAAAAGAAAAGAGGGGTTTCTATTGGACTTGGTGTTACTGTTGGGCCAATGCACCCCTTATTGATCCATTCACCTGGCATTAAGAGCAAACCAAAAAGCTGAAATATTTCAGGTCTTGTGTTTGAAGTAGTTTTACACTACATTTAGATGTTAAAGTGCTTTAATTTCAGCACTTTTCTTTTTTACCACCTTATTTTCATTTTCTCCTGTCTTTTATGCAGCTCTTCCATTCTTCAGAGTCCTAATGAGATTTATGAGTGAGGTTAGTTAGTGAGGAATAAAGTAAGTGTTACAAGGGTCACTTGTGAGTGGGTGAGTAGTTTTGACTTCAGTTTTCTTTAGCATCTATTTTGAATTTCAAATACAAAGAAGATAAAATATACTTTTTTAATGTTTTGTGTGTGTTTGTTTTTTAAAGGTGGGGAGAGGAGAAAGAATTTAGAGAGGCTGCAGGAACAGAACAGCTACCTGATTGTTGAGCTGGATCTGCCCATGTCCTGCTAGCCTGGTTCAACCAGGGTGTTGGTGTTTTGTGCCTGCTAAATTCTGGAAATTCTGGATTATTTTCTTTATGGAAATAGTTAAGATAATACCCTCCCCAAATAAGTAGAAAAGTAAAAGGAAGTTGTAGCTGTTGCCAGTGCCTTGAGTATTTTTTTTATTCTCAGCTAGCTAGTGTGGAGGTACCTTTTTTTGGTTGGTGGGTTTTGTGTTGTTTTGTTTTGTTTGCTTGCTTGTTTGTTTGTTTGTTTGTTTGTTTTCCCAGAAGGCTCTGTGTGGCACAAGACCTTTGAGATCTGGGAATACTCAGTAACCTCACCCAGCCTACAGTACTTCCTTTTAGCTAAACTTAAACTAATTTTCAACCTTATGCCTCAGCTTGTGAATATTGTAGTCAGAAGGAGGTGTAGCTCTGTAGTAATTTATTTCAGTCCCTGGAGAATGACCTATCAAGGATGGCCTCTGCCTGATGAGGTGAATTTTACTTTTTTCCCCCCTTGTTGAAGGAACATTTCCTCTGCTTAATATGGTGGAACTTCAGTTTGCAGTTGAGAGATCATGAGAAATTAGTGTGTCAGCAAAGACAGTCTCTCAGAGTGAGTCATGAGCCCTTCATGGTTAGGTGAGGTAAGTTTTGGAGACATCAGAGCCACAGAAGTCCTGTTGAAGTAGCATCTTCTCTGTTGTGGATCTTGTGGATTCTTCTACTGTTGCAGAGCAGCAGTTGCCTCTTGTTTTTGATCTCAAATGCTACCAGTTGCTCTTGACAACAGAGATTCAATTGCAGACACAGGCAACGGCCCCTGTCTTCCAGGAGATACGATGACTGGCATCTAGGATTGCAGGTTTTCCTCTGATGATTAAGATTAGTTTTGCTGACACTTTTGATGGGCTATACCTTTTAAAACTGAAAAGACATCATATTAGTAAGAGGGAACAGATAGTGCTTGTCAGACCACAAAGTGTTTCAGACTGACCCCTCCAAACGGCTTTTCCTACCATGAGGGCTGGCACTTCCATGTACTTCAGGATGCACATTGTACACCCTCCTTGTTGTGCCTTGTTATGTGGTGTTCAGATTTTTGGTTTGAACTAATGTTGTGTTTTATCCAGGAGTCCTTTCTTTTGTATTTAATTACATGCTTTTGTGCAGGGTATCTTCTAAATTACACTTGCGTTGCTTGAGGGAGGTCAGTCACATGGAGGGCTGGGCTACACTTGGATTCTTCTTTTTTATTTTTTTTTTAAATAAGTTGAAACAAGTGCAAAAAACCTTTGCCTTTTCATCTGTCACGTGTTCAGCTGTGTCTTGGGGTACTGGTTTCCGCTAATGTGTCCACTTGATGCCTCTCAGGGTGAATGTGTGCCACACAGTTGAAGGCAAGAGCATAAACTCTCTAAAATGGTTGTGCTCATCAAATTGTCTGTTATTCCCCTTCTATTTTTTGCATTTTGCTGACAGCTCTTGGTAAAGATGAAGTCAGTAGGAAGCAGAGGTGCAAGCACTGCATATCTTTACAATTAATTAGAATGAGAGGCAGAAGGTTTTTGGTGTTTATTTATGAACAAATGCCATAACATTATCCTTCCTTTATTTTGAAATTCTAACAAATCATCCAAATGGTAGAGGCTTTGTGTAAATGATCTTGTGCTGTTATTGACATGAAATAGTATTTTTCAACTGTAAGGCATCAACAGTTTTATTTTTGACAATATGGAAAAAAAAAATCTATTGCATTACAAGATGCACTGATTAGAAGTAACAGCATTGCCAAAATTTCATGCATGTTACCCATGGTTATAAATACCAAAATATCTCTGGTGTTGAAATGCCCTGTGAGCAGTCTGTGTGAGTTACAGTATGCCAGGAAATCTACCCTGGGGTCCCTCTTCTGTGCCCAAAGCTGTCTAGGATTGGGGAAAAAAAGTGAATTTGGATGATCTTCTCCGCTGCCATGGAACATCCTGAGGGCTATGTGTGCATCAGATGTCTGGCAGGAAGATTCAGACCTTTCCCTGCCCACAGCCACGTTTTGTTCTTTAATGCCTGCAGCTCCTGCCTTTCCTAGTCTTGGAGATGCCTGTTCTGCTCTCCACATAACCCAGGAGGAGCTGCTGGCACAGAGCAAACTTAATACAATCTGTACCCACCTGAAGGTGGGGACCTCCACACAGATCCATGCTGTAGAGAGGAGCTCTTGTGCCCAGAGGAGAAGCCCAGGGTCTGCAAGAGAGGTGATTACAGCTGGAAGCAGAGACGTTGAGTAACTGCTGGGGCAGGAGGACCCACAGCTTTCCCGAGGTGGCAGGAAGACCAACATCCGTAGTCTCAGCACCAAATCTTGGTGGCTGTGGGCCAGTGCTCACAGGGTTCTTCTATTTCTATTGGCTCCATCTCACTGAAAATGTGTGAAGTTTAAAATCCATTAGTTGCCTCTGTCATAGTCAAGGCTTTTCCTGTTCCTTGCTGAATCTTACACTCAGGAGGGGAAAAAAGCAGCCTGAGCTCCGTAAATATCACTTTAATAAGTGTAATAACAGAATAATGCTATAATTTTGTATCTACAATTTATGTTCCTTGTATTTTGTAGACTCTGGACCAAGAAAGTATAGTAATAACTGGTGTCAATTTAAATAAGTGAAGGTGATAATCGTAACCTTTGAAATAACTGGAACTTTTTATATACTTTGCAAATATATTCTCTGGAAGGTTATGCTAGTGCTTTAGCTAGACACAGAAATTTTAGTGTCTTTTTCCCCCCATAATTTCTTCAGTGCTATTTTTTCTTTATTAGTGTAATTATTACAGGTTAGCACTGCTCTCGTTTTCTCCTTTCATGGCTCTGTAGCATGCTATTATTTTCAGGAAGCAAAAAGTAGGTGTCTTTAATAGTACCATTACTGTTCTTCAGCCTTTAAATATCATATAAAAACTAGTTAAGGGGTATGATCCTAGTGTTAAAATTGCTCTCTGTGGAATGCAATATGATGATTTATAACATAAATATAAACCCTTAATAGGCACCCAAAATGGCAACCCTCAGAGATTTAGTGGCACCAGTGCTAAGCTTTTGATCACTTTAACAGCATATTTGTCCAATTTTATGCAGTGAGGGAGAATTTATTTCCTTAGCAATGGATCTCTGGGTATCAGCTTGTCTGTGTTTCCTTCTGCTGCCCTGAACTATAAGTAATTTCTTGACAGCATTGGGATGTAGGGATAGCAGTTCTGGGGGTTTAGGATGATGGTAACATAAACACTTGGTGTTGATAATGAAAATTCAGATCAGTTCAGAAGGGACTGGAAGGTTTTCTTAATAAAATGGCTTGGTGTCTCTTGCCCACACCTGAAGATTCATTGCTGCAAGTGGTACCAGTTGGTAATTCAGCAGCTGAAGGTGCTTGAGATGATTCTGCTGGAGACAAGTCAACCTGAAGCTTTATGACTGCAATTTTTGGTGCTCAAGGTTTCTGATAGGTTTGTCATATTTTTTTCCAACAGTTTTTAGTCACTCTGGCAAAACTTAGGTTAGACCTTGTCCAGTGTGGGAGTCACCCCATCCTGCCACCTTTAGTGCAGCTGCTCTTCCCCCACAAAAGGGAGATGGCAGCTCTGTATGGCGTAACCAGATATTTACCAGGGCCATGTTTCCTGTCTCCTTCCTCTCCAGTGCAGGAAGATATGTGGCAAGTTAATTGTCTTCCCTACCAGGGAAGGGTGTGTTTATTGTAAGTTATTTGGATTAACCTTTGTATGAAGTCCCACCGGGTTGTAGTGAGGCCAGGAGCAGGGGGACCTTGGCAGCAGAGCGACTGCTTTGTTAGCAGCTACCTATGAGTAATGGACTCTGCACTGCAGAGAGTTGGGTAATAATTAATACCCCAAGTACCTTCCTCTGTGCCCTCTCTTGAGCTTCAGTGTAACAACACAGAGATGAATCTTTGGCCCCCATCTAATTCATCTTATCTTCTCTTGAATGCTGAACAAATGCGGTTTTAGATGTGTTAGTGCTACTCACTGTGTATAGCTGTGCACTGTTTAACACAGGAATACTAAATATTCATCATTCAGTAATTTCAGCAGTAAATGTTTCCAAATTTCCTTGGAAATTCAGGTACCAACCTCATTTGCTGTCGGTATTTACTCAGTCAAGAAACTACCGCTCTACTAGAATATTAATTTGACTGCAAATATGTTAACTTCTGATGTTTCCCTTTGGCATTTATTTGCTACCAGTAAACCCCTAATTTACCTAAGGTTTTGGCACTCTTAGCTAAGGCTTGGTATTTTGATGAGTGTTAGTTGGTACCTAAGGTTGCGGTCATGGCTTTTTTAGCCATGACATTTTTTTAGCCTTTGGAAGAAGTAAATGTTAGGGAAATAATTTCCTCCTTCTGCAGCTGTGTTCAGAAAGCTGCTAGTGAAAGCTATTGCTGCTAAAATAACACTGAATCTTTAAACAAGTTCTTCATAGTGTTATACACAATATGGTGTTCTTTTAAAGGTTTGGAATAGCGTGAAATTCTTTTTCATCTTCTATTGCTTGCATACCATGAAATCACAAAGTCGCAGGAACTTGTTGGGCTGTGGTCATAGTTTTTTAGCTAGTTGTTAAGATAAAATAGCTGCAGTGTAGAACCCGCAGCAGCTGTACTCCTCCAAGCTGTTTGATGAAAGCAAGCCTAATTGTTCGGTATTTCAGTTTTCTATCCCATTTCAATTGCTGATGTTTGTTTCCCCAAGTCCCTGTGTCATATTCATAAAGGCATATCAGAATAACTTCAGTTTTCTTTAAAGAACATTGTTTTTATTACTGGATTTCTGGTATAAACAGTGCATTCATCACCGGGATATTCTCATACACTAACTCGCCAAAGAAATTAAAAGCATCTGGGAAAGATCAGCTAAATATTCAGACCTGTCCCTTTCAATTACTTTACAGTTTATATTTTTGCAGTATAACCAAGGCCAGAGTTGCATGTATTCGATGTCTAAACGTTTGTTTTAGTCTGAAATGAGCAGGGGAGGGAAGTCTTTTTAAAGACCCATCATTTAACAGTCAAAGCCAGCTTTGTTTTACTTCTTTATATGCTGGAAGTGCCTCAGGTGGGATCAGGAGTCTGCTGCTGTACACTGCAAGTCCATACTCACAGACGGGGGTCTCTGGGATGGATGGAGGGTACAGAAGGAAGGTCAAGGTGTGGAGCAAGTTGCCCAGGACTATCTGGCAGCTTGGTGGCAACATCAAGAGTTTTCACCAGTTTCACTCTCTGCTGATGTCCCAGGAGTGAGCGTGGTGCGTGTCAGGTGCAGTGCAGTATCCAGGGGAGTGCAGTTTGTGGGGCTGATGTCAGCAGGACTTTCATGTCTGCACTGAGCTCCTTGGGGTCCTCTAAGGGAGGGGCCCCTGGAGGTCTCCTCATGCAGTAGCAAAGGCAGGGAGAGGTATAACCTTTCAAAATCTCCGTGAAAGACTCTTTGCAGAAGTAGCAGCAAATATGAAGGAAGTGCTGGTGCAAGGTTTATTTGTGGCTTCTCTGGAAAATACTTAGATAATTTCTTTATGGCTATGAACAATTCTGCCAGCAAGCAGATAAATCCCTCTGTTTCTTGTCTCAAATGTATGCATTCAAATGGGAATGTCACACATTAGATACAAGTCCCCAAACTATATCAGGTTTTCTGTGACATTGAAATGGTGCTGTGCAGAGCCACAAGTCGCTGTCATGCATTAATGACACCTCTTGCTGTGTGTGATGGCCTTGGATGCAGCGGCTCAGCATGTTGGTTACCAGTGCTCTGCAAGGAGGAATGATTCCCTATATTTAAGGTGGGGACAAGGCAAAGCAAAATCTCCCCTCTGCAGGGGAACCAAGAGGTGAGGCTCAGAATTAACAACTAGGTTTAGGATATTTCCTAACTCAACACTGGAACCTGTAAAGTTGAAATAAATTTTGCTTTTCTTTCCACGTAACATTTAGCCGAGCCAGCAATGTCTGTGTCAAACTTCCAACTCAAGTACCTGTCAGTTTTTAGCCCTCCTGCACTTGAGCCTAACTGAGCCAGGCAAGCAGTGTGGTCTGTCATAGTTAGATGTACTGGGTAAAGGAGAGACTTTGTGCTCTTCGTGCTCTGTGGCCGTGCTAGACCTAAAACTCCATCTCTTCACTCACTGGGCAGCTGCACGATGTCCAGCTCGTTGGGGGAGAGCAGCCAATGCACGGGCATTTGTGGTCAGCCCACAAACACATGGGAGCCCGGTTCTGTTTTCTGCTTCTTTAGCATTAAGAACACCAACAGCTCTTGATGCAGTGCCATGCGATGACTGCCTGTCATAGTCCTGCTCTTCCACCGTGGCCTCTGTTAGTTCCTGAGGAGCACTCACCATTTATGTGTATTACAGAAACTTTGGTGAGCCCTGCAATTGTAGCTTTGTCAGAAAATCTGTTGAAATATCATGGCCTGGGTCTCTTCTTGCATTCTTGAGCACAGCAGGGAAATTTGTTTTTGAAGTACCTCACTTTGCAGATATAGATGTAAGTCCAGAAATTCACATTTAAAGATATCAGGTGTGGGGAACTCTCCCAAATTTCCTCTCTAGTGAAGTTGAACTTTTGCCAGTTTAATTAATACATATGGGATGGTTTCCTTGCAGAAAGAGGAGCATAAATACTGCAGAAATTAGTGCTTTACAGATGCTTTTATTAGACTGATGGATACCTATCCTTTCAACTTAAGCCAATGTGCTGCCCTGAAAGCCCAGGGCACGTTTGCATAATTAAAATGCAGTTAAAAACTTTCTGGAGAAGAAACTGCATAGAGTTGATGTGGGATGAGGGAGGGTTAGAAATCTTTCCCACAGTTCCACCCAAGTAACCCAGGGAGCTAGAATGGCTTGTTTGGAGCAACTAGAAAGTCAGATATTTTGCTGGTCTTTATGAGGATTTCTTGTTATGTGCACCAAGAGCCTGACTCCAGGCTCGCTAGAGTTTTCTTACATTTCCTGCAATAACAGAATTGGAAGGTATTTTGAAGAGGAAGAGAAATAAAGGGGGATACAGTTCTGTAGACCCGTATGAGATGAGGCACTACATTGGCTGCTGCTTGTTCTGGTAGATTCCCAAGCATTTGCAATTCAGCTGTTTGACTTGGCTTTACGTTGCTTCTTGAAGATGTCAGTGAAAAGCTACAGTGTTTTATTGATGCTTTCTTTTTAGTGTTGTGTGTATTGTCCCTTGTGGTAGCTTCATACATTAATACCTTTTTTTAAATGAGTATAATCAATCAATGACTACAGCCAGGGACTTCATGGCAAACATATGGATTCTGTCTAGACCCCCGTGGATTTGGGATCATTCTAGGCTTATAGGTTTTTCCTATTTACTGCTGAGGCTTGCACCAAAAACATTTAATACCTGAAGAGAGCCTCAGGGATGCACTTCAAATTCAATACCAATTGATCCAGGTGGATAGGAACTGCAGATTGGGCACGAGTGGGACATGAGGGAAAATTGAAATGTTGACTGAAGTTTCCCCTGGATGCTAGTCTGTGATCCAGACCAGCACCAAGCTTCATGCACTTGCTTCCTACCTGTCCTCTCCTGCCAGGGCTGTGTCTTACAATTATGATCAGTGCGTGAAACCCCAGAGCAGGGGGAGGGTGCTCCCAGCAATGTGGGCCATACTGGGGCTCATGGCCATGAGGGGTATTGTGATGGGAAGGAGAACCTTAGGAGGTCAGTGGCTGTCCTGGGTCAGGTGGTAGCCCTTGGGCTGCTCAGAGCAGCCCTCCATTCTCCTGACACCTGGGGGGGACCAAAAGACTTCAGTCCATAAGCAGGAGGGTAATTATGGAAAGTGTTGCACTCCAGTGAGCTTGTATCTGGTAAGAATGTTAATCACGTCTCTGTATTTGGTATAAATATTTACATCTGAACTGTTTTAATTGGAAACCACTGTTGATTTTAAAAACATTCTACACAAGTGATGCAGCGTCTTTGCATGCTTAATAGGAAAAACTGGCTTCATGTGTGATTTAGGGTACTAAATAAGATATTAAGTTATGCAGAGTAAAATGTAAATGTATGTTCTTTATTTATGTTTTTCAGGTAAGAAATTGCATTCCGTTAAGCAAGGCTGCCTAAGGGAGTTGACAGATGCTGGCTCTGTGCGTTCATTTGTAAGCTACCAAATCATGCAAAGTGTTCTAGCATTAATCCTGTTTGATATTTTGGCAGCTTTCTGAATTAAATTATTGCTTTTAAAATAGCCAAACAAAACATTTCCTCCAGATTCTGTTCTTCATTTCCTTCCCTTTGCAACACTGTTTACTAGATACTATCTGAATTAAGGAATAGTTTCTGGTCCTTCCATAGACCTGCATGTTTTTCAGTGAATTTTGTATACAGATTTTGCCTGATTACTCTAGACCTTTCTGATATCTCTCAGATAATCAGTTGCACAGGTATTTCTTTAAATAAATGTTACAAAAAGCAGTCCACAGCTCTAGCTGTGTTGTATATTTAAGGATTGCCACACGGTATTTCTACAGTGATAAATTCTCCCCCTGCCTCAAAACTTCATTGTGAGGGTGTCCCCTTTTGGTTTTGGTCCACCTCTGGTGGCACAAAAATTCTGTTTCCACTGTCTTATAGCTAGGAAGTCTACCAACAACGATCAATAACTCTGAATTTCTAGCGTAAATTAAATGAAAGCAATATATGAGATTCTCCCTAATTACACAGGAGAGCAACAGAAAGCTAGAAAAGTGATCTCATTCTTGTAGATACTTGATGAAAAGAATAAAGCTTTGTAGAAAGGTCCAGGAGTCCAGTATTGATCTTCATTATTACAGGTGCTTGAGATTTACATTTCTTGTTTCAAGAGACTTTTACAATGGGAAACATCTTTCCTTCTTAAGTAGTTTATTTGTGAAGATGATGAGAGGAGAGATTTCACTTAGACAAACGCACCAAAGAAACCCTCAAGCATTACCTGACAAAGGCAAAGCTTTGGTCCGTCTTTGCCGTGGATACAGCGAGGCATGGGTGCTAATTCAAGTCATTAATCCTAATATGGCTAGATTTCCCCGTCCTTCAGTGCCAAAAGGGTTCTTGGAAGGATGTCACCATTTTAATTCTGGACGTAGATAAAGTACCTCAAATTGCAGTGCAGGCTGCTGGTGCTGCAGCGGGCTCCAGTAAGGAGCTCTTTTAATACTGCTTTTTAATCCTGTGGCTGTGATTATTTTCAAAGCACAAAGCACGTGCTTAATTTAAAGAATGGCTAGTCTCATGGAAGTCAAATGGGATTTAAGCCAGTTTGATAGAAGCTCCCACAGCTCAGCGTGACCTGGGAGCGTGGAGACCCTTGGGCAGCACTTGAGTCTCTATCCCACTGCTGCACTGCACCCACTGTCCTCAAAACTGCCCCTTCCCTCTGGGCACCAGAGCAGCACAGGAGGATGCAATGAACAGCAGCTAAGGCCAAGAACTAACAGCTATTTAAATCTATCAGTGGTAGTGTTTATGGGCTAATCAAGTATGGCTGTAGAAAGAGAGCAGCTATTAGCCTTTTGTACCAGAGAAACTGGGAGAGTTGGACACAAGTAAAACTCATGACCAGCGTGCTGCCCGTGTACTTGGTTGCAGTCTGTTTCTTGGCAAACACAGATTTTTGTTGGGTGATAGGTGATGGCGTGTTGAGAATGGCTACTAGTCTTTTGGATGATATGGGCAAGCCTTAATTATTCTTAGCTGAACATAAGGCTGGAAAATATTTGCATTTTAATTAGTTTCTTTTTTCCTGGAAACAAAACGAACCCCATGCACTCAGTTAGCTCTGACAGTGGAGAGCAACATCCTCAGCAGAGCTTGCGTTTTACCATTTGGTTCCCAAAGACAGCCCTAGACCCGGGCAAAGAAGGTCATATGGAGGTTATGATGGTTTGGAGTTTGTCCTGCATCTTCATTTTGATTCCCTGCGTGATACTGTCAGCCAACAGAGTTGTCCCTTTAGTGTGATAAAGGGGATGGATGTAGGTGTTTTTCTTGCAGATTTCTGTATCTGGGAAATTGGTTTTTCTACCCAGATGATGCAGTGTGTGAATTTTCAAACTGCATGCTGTGCTGTAGATTTCTCTTGCCTGTCCCCTTTTGATCTAGTTCCCCAGAAGAAGTGCCAGCATAATTTTAACATGCATAAACTGTGGAGGCAATGATGATAATTAACAGCAGGATGCTTAATTTTGAAATACTATATTTATCATTACTTATAGTTCTGTTTTTATCGTTCTTGCTTTTCATCAGACTGGGAAGAACTTCTCCCAGGCAAAGCTGGGGTTTTCTTGCACAAAAGGGAAACAGGTGTGTGATCCAGAGAAGCCAGAGCTTCCTGCACTTCTTGAAGTCAGTTCCAGTCTGCCATTGATTTTACTAGTACCCATTTTGAATCCTTGGATTGGAGCTCATCTAGAAATACTCCAGGCTGAGCCTGAGATGAAATAAATAGGATAGTAGTAGGTTGCTCTGCTTTCAGTGTCCATTCTGCTGCCTTTAGATTTAACACAGAATTTAATTCCCCCACCAATTTTCAGACATATAGAATATTAACAACATTAATTCATTTTTACCATCTTGAAGAATTTAAATCATCTGGGAACTTTTCTTCCAATTCAAAATGTAATTTTAAATCCTTAAGGAATTACAGTTGTTGTTAATGACTCTCACATAATTAATTTCTTTATGAAATAGAATGAATGCTTAATGTCTCAGGTACTAAATGGTCTATATTCTTACAATGCTATTTCAATTTTAATTTAATTAAACTGTGTATTATCTAGTTGAGAACATTATATAGAAAAAAGAACTTAATATGAAAGGCAGAGTGATATTATTCTTGCAATGATAAAAGCAAAATCAGATAGAAGTGAAATTCTAAATCAAGGAGAAGACTAGTGCAGAGTCTGTAATCTCTCTTTAAGTTATTGACTGCAAAGTGTTTTATATTTTAATCTCCTTTGTTTTCAGATCAGTCTTATTTTAAAGGGGTTTTTCTTTTATTGTTTTATGTTCTTTTGTGGAGCAAGTCATGGTATCTGAGGTGGCTTGTGCAGGGCAACAGATTTTGTTTGTTTATCACACTTTTTTGTACAGCTATAAATCTATTGGATGAATACTCAGCTGGCCGTAAAGCCTCTTAAACTCAATAGATGGCACTGGTTTACTCAGTTCTTGCCTTTTGTCCTTGCCAAGACGATTACTATTTTGCAGAAGTTTGTGAGAAAAGATTGAGCTGTGGTTTGTACTGTTGTGGGTTACTGTGTTGGGTTGTTTTGTTGGTTTGGTTTTTTTAAACAAGTGCATTGTAAATCACTCTTTTAGGAACGTAGTGCCTTTCTAAACACATGCACTGTGCACTAATTGTGCTTTTGGCAAATATAAAATAATTTGGGTTGGAAAGATTCCTGGGAGATTATGTAGCCCAACCTCTTGCTCAAAGCTGGGAGAGCACTGAATTCAGATCAGAGTGCTCACAGCTTTTGTCTGGTCAGGTCTTGAAAACCTCCAAGGACAGAGATTCTTTGGCTTCTTTTTGGCTCCTGTTTGAATCCTTAGTTATAGTCAGGGTGAGTATATGCAGTATATCCGTATAACCGTCCAGACTGTTGTATCTCATTGTCCCACCATGTACCTCAACTAAGAGCATGGTTGGATTCTCTGTAAGCCCTGCCTAGGTACTTGCTGGCCTCTGTAAGTCCCCAGGTTAAACTAACTCAGCCTCTCCTCACAGCTTGTATGCTCCAGCCACTGACCTTGGTTGGTGGTGGTTGGACTTGCTCAAGTGAGTGGTGTATGGATATGGTTAGGGGGTAGTAGTGGCACTGGTAGAGTTAGATAACAGTTGGACTTGATACATCTTCAAGGTCTTTTCCAACCATAGCGATTCTGTGAAGCTGCTCAACATATTTCTTGTATTGGGGGTCCCCAGAATGAGAGGCAATGTTCCAGCTGTGGCCTAACGAGTAAAGAGCATTAACCATTTCCATCGATCTGCTGGCTTATGCCCCTGTTGATACGGCCTTGGATGCTGGTAACCTCTGCGTCTAGGGCTCACATGTTGCCAGCTGTCCACCCAGACCACAGGTCCTTGGGCAGTGTTTGTCCACATGTGGTCCTAGACAACAGTTTGCAAAACACTGTGAGGATTTTTTGACTCAGTAAAAGCAAACAGTGCATTAATATCTTAAAACTTTGACTCTCAGCTGCACTCTTGCCAAAAGAGTGAACCACCACCTGTTATTCATTAAAACCAGCCTGCTCCAGTGAGTGGCTAAGACTGAACTCGGGTGTATGCACCTCCTGTTTAAGCAGAGAAGTTGTTTTAAGCATTCATGTGACTCTCCTGGCATCCTGTTTCTTTCAAAGGCCAAATTCAACCCTTTCTTTTGACTCCCCACAGGTTTTGAGCTGTGCCTGAAACAATTCCTTTCAATCAAAAGCCATCCAACTACTGCTTTCTAGACTGCCCGCACACGCTCTGAAAGAGACGTGTGGAAGCATTAGAGAGTGAATTAGAATGAATTAGAGGAGCCAGGTTTTATAAAGGCTGGAGGAAATGCAATGTAAATGCCAGTGACAAAGAGGAACTGCCAGTTCTTTCAAGCTGAAATCTTGTTTACATCTGTGTGCGTGCTTCTTTTTTTCTTCGCAGAACCCACTGCCTCTATGCCCTTCCTCACAGCAACTTGCTACCTTTGTCTAGCAAGTCACTCTTCTTCACTTGTGGCCTATATTTATCTTCATCCAAGTCACTTTTCTCAGTTATTACAAGTTTTCCACTGCAGACATTGGTGGGACCCTTTCCTCAGTCCTTCCTCATTGCCAAATTCCATAGCTTTCCTTGCCAAGCCAGACGTTGGACCCCAGGCGCCATCTCTCTGTGTCATCAGGCCCAGTTTAATTCTCCGATCTGTGCTTCCCTCACCCTTCCCATCATCTGTCCTCCTATCTCTTTCTCTTTGTTATTCCAGCTGGATTTTTGGCATTTTGGAGCTGATGCTCTAATCCTCAGGCTGGCCCCTCTGCTCTCCTGTCCCCAGCTGTGGCTGTGTGAGGAATTGAGTGGCTCTGGGAAGCCAGAGCAGTGGTTGCAGGGAAGTCCCAGGCAGGTCCACAGAGCAGTGTTTCTGTGTCTGATTCACAGTTGCTCAGGCTCGAGAGGAGTTGCTGTAGGGCAGTGAGGAAAGAGGAAGAATCCTGCTCTTCCCACTGACCAGCTGCTGCCTAGTGCATGTAAGCTGCAACTGTTGGAAAGTCCCCATCCTGATGAACCCACAGCATGAGTGAAGAGTTATCTCTGTCTAGTTCTGCTGAACTTCAAGGCCTTGGTCCAGATGTACAATTTCCAAGTGACATATTTTTAAACACTTTTTTTTTCTTTTGTCAAAACAATTCCTTTTCTCTAATGCCCATTCTTTGTTTTTCTTTATAAATTGGTATTTTGCTGTGGTTGGTATTTGGTTATATGGCACTCTTGTGCTTTCTCTCTGATCTGCATGGCATTGAGCACTTTTATTCTTGAGATGATTGAGCATACAGAAACATGTTCTGTTGGCCATCTTGTCACTTGTGATAAGACAGCTAGCCAGTATCTTTTTTCCTAGCTTTGGTTCTCTAAGCCTTTTTGATTTTGTTGAGGCAACACACAATTCTTGCTATTGGTTTTACTTCTGAAGTAAATCTTCATATTTATTGGAATATTTGCATGGCAAGGACTGGAACTATTGCATCCTAATGCGGTCTATTATCCCTCCCATCCCAAAGCAGTATCCAAAAGAGGAAAAAAAAAAAGGCTGTCATTCAGTCCCTTGTCTTTTTAAGTAACTTTTGCAGTCCAGCTGTTTTCTAGCATTTACCTTCTCTTCATATAATTAGAAGTTTAGACACCAGTTTCCTTCAGAAAACCAAACCACAGATCTTCACAAAAAGGCAGCCCAGGATTGTCAGATATAGCGCTGCTTGCAGTAGCCAAGCTTTTAATTGATTAATCTTCTGACAGTGCTGTGATGAGAACTGAACCTTTTAAATAGTGCCTTACTACTTTTAAAGTACTCTCAAGCACTTTCTAAAAGAGCTAAGCATCGATATTTCTTGGCATTGCAGTTGTAGGGAAAACTAGCAGCTCTGACTCTGTCTGCAGGTGTACAAATGCCACAACACATGGCAGAACTTGTTTTTTGTATTTGAGGAAGTGTCCTCTGGCCAGGCCCCCTGCACAATCTCCTTGTTTTATTTTTTTTCAGAGTGTGCAGCAAATTTTTCTATGTAGCAATTACATTTGTAGTGCTTTCTTGCTCAGAAAGCACTTGGAATGGTGGCAGCACCTCTCTGAGCAAGGACGGTTGTTTGGGATTGCCCCTAGTGCCTCCTTTGGGGTTCTAAGAGGGGAATGCTGTTACTACCCTGCCCCTTCTCAGTGTGGCTTTGGGATAAAGATTAATTTCAGCCTGACTGATGACTTGTGCAGCACTTCAGATAGGTGATAGGTTTGATATCGTTGTTGCATTGCAGCCTGTTGTGGTTCACGTGTGGCAACAGTACTTGACTTTCCTTGTGCATAGGGAGTTGTCCTGGTCTGAGTGAGAACAGAACTAATTCTGTCCAGTGATTTTACTTCTCAGCTCAGTTCTTCTAACTCACTGCACTGTCTGAAGCCAGCAGCCTGTTTCACAGGCAGTG
>JANHFX010029555.1:0-38083 GCA_027560015.1 Chloroceryle amazona | reverse complement strand
ATTGCTTCATGTCATGAAGCTTCAAAGGTGGGTTGCTTTGTGGAAGCACACATCTTTATCACTTCCATTGTTTACATTGTCCTATGCCAAATCTTTTGAAGGAGAGATGGTCCTGGATTCTAAGACAGTGTGTCCTTGCTTACTTGTATTGTGAACACCAGTTTGTTATTTAATGACTGCCCAGGCCAATTTTACTGCTTCTTAAAAACTGAGCTTAGTGCAGAATGATCCCCCTCGTCTGATATAGGCAGCTCTTGATGATACAAGTCTAGACTGCCAACTATAAACATTTATTCTGTGAAGTGCAAACACCTACATATTGATTTGTGACATATGGTTCACCTCCTTGTAGATCTGTGTCTCCATGAGGAAAATCATACTATTCCGCACC
Organism: Chloroceryle amazona; assembly: GCA_027560015.1. NCBI lineage: Eukaryota > Metazoa > Chordata > Aves > Coraciiformes > Cerylidae > Chloroceryle > Chloroceryle amazona. The sequence goes on along the minus strand of JANHFX010029555.1, from coordinate 37,692 downwards.
ACCATTTTGAAATATCAGAAGAAATAATGTTTTTAAATAATCCTTTCCTTCAGTGATTTGATCTGTAAGAGCAGGAGTCTTTTCATCCTAGTGCATATTCTTTAGAGAGGTCCTATGTTCCTTCTATTCTTCACATTCAGGCTTCAAGCAGGCAATTATTTCCACTGTCGCAGAAAATGTTGGTCCAAAATAGAATGAAAACTATTATTAGATACACACTATTACAAAATAAACAAAACAAAACCAAAAACCAACCAAAACAAGCAATAAGTTGATACTCATCTCTTAAAACATAGATAAAAATCAGAAACATAGATAAAAATCAGAAAAGTTTATCAATCTATTAGCTTCAAATTTCTTGAGACAGTCAACTTTCACTCTTGTATCTTCATATTATCCATCTTTTTGAGATTCATTCAATTTTTTTCTTATCCAACTGTATCTAGAATTTTTAAAGAATTTGATCACACATTTTCATCGGCTAAGAACTCAAATTCTCACTAGGATTTTATGCAGTATTTTTATCTTTGCCAAAGTCTTAGTTTGACACCTATATCATCATGTAGCTTACACTTAGTCTTATCACCTTCCTGCTAAAATGGCATTTCTGGTAAGCATCACCTCAGCTGGCAGAATGAAATTCAGACTTGACAGCAACCCCTTCTATGGTGTGCTTTCTCTCTCTGTGCCCTCTCTTCCCTGCCCTTCCTCCCCTGTATCCCCCCCTTATGTATTTCTTTAACAAAGTTATTCACGGGTCACAATACAATTCACGGTTTGGTTTGGAAGGGGTAGTTTAAGTTGATTTTTACAGAAATTGGGCTAATCGTTTTGGGTTTTTTTTTTTACCTTTTCTGACTGTATGTCTCTCTTGTGTGGTCAGAATACACATGCTAGATATTTTTCAGTCTTTCTATAACAGATTTCAGTAAATCATATTGAAAGGCCATAGATTTTTTTTTTAAGAACTCTTAAGGGACAGTCTGTTTCTTCTCAGAAACTCTTCAAAGTGGTCCAAGACTTCACAGATACTTCATATTTTTCTCTCAGAAACTAGAACACATTTTACTAGTAGAGAGTGGCACCTTGTTTCACAGAAGTTGCTATTTCTAAGACAGGTAGGGAATCAGCTGTTTTTCATTTGTGCCTGCTCTTTTCTAGCATCCTGTAGAACGAGATACTCATTTTGACAGTGTTATTATATGACTGTTATTTAACAGGAGTTTTACCATTTGCCTCCTTGAGTAGTGATTTGGTAATTTACCTGTAGTTAGGTTCAGTGACCAAAAACTTTAAGGGTAAGGGGAACGACTTTCTTACCTTTCCAAAAATAGAGCTGAAGTACTTGTCTACATCTTTTCTGTGGCAGTTACTTTCATAACTGATAAAGAACCTTTATCTCAAAATTATCTAAGAAATACTGGTAAAGTATATGAGCAGCTTTTGGATGTCTAACACTTGGTAACAGAAGCAAAAAGTGTATAGGTTAAATGCTTGTGTTCCCAGCTTTCTTCCATGTTAGAGATTACAGAAAAAAAAAATAAAATCTGAATTACATGTGATATACCTCATATTATCTGGTGGCATACATTACATGCTTATATAATTCCCAGAAATCATACCTAAATTTCCTGACACAAGTATAACACCTAGTTTAACTTTGCATTGGTGTACTTAGTTTTATGCAGCTTTTTTTTTTTTACAATTTGGTGCATCTATTCTGCTATTAGATACCTCAAGCCATGTGCCTAAACATTTCCTGAGTGTTGCTTTCAAGAGAAATATCAGGGTGAAGAGGACTTGATGACACTGCCTTGTCCCTGGGTTTTGAGAGTATGGTGAAATAGTTTTGAGGAAATGGACCCTAACAATTGTTTACAGCCTGAGTCCTTAGTATAATAGTCCCATGTCTATTTTACTTAACTGGTACGATCAAAGAAGATTAGGCTCTTTAGCAGTATGGATGCAGTATTATTCATTTCTATAATCACTGAAGCTTAGTACAAATGAAATTACAATAATCTCAAAATGAAAGGCAGGTTTACTTCATTAGGTTGCATAGCACTTCAGCTTTACTTTAACTGTGCAAAGTAACTATAAAACCATTAGAAGTATCAGTTTATATGGTTAAGGAGTGACTGTGCAGAACATTACCTCTTTCTGTGGTTGTTATCTGTGTACCAGAATGAAAATTGCCAATTTTGCCTAGGAATAAACCTGTGCAGCTAATAAGTAATCTGTTTTCAGATAAACAGATCTTTTTCAATGCTTAGTACACTTAGATTTCCTTTACTTATTGGTCTCAGGAGGCATTAAGGCATTTGTATATTCATTATTTGAAAGTAATGTCTTAAGGACTAACTAATACAGGCCAATATGTTGGCAATAAGTGAAGAAAATAACGGGGTAGGAGTAGAAGAATCTTAATTTTTGCAAGGAAACGATGTTTAATAGTAATGTCCCTTCTGAATTAATCTTAAATAATTAACTGATTGCATCAGGATAACTGCATCACATATACCTACTTCTGTAAAGACACCTATAACAACAATAGACTACAAGAGGAATTATTCTGAAAATGCTCAACATCAAGGACATTTGCACTATTTAAAAATATCTACGCAAGTACTTTGATGTCAACTTATTGTTATTATTGATTATCTATTTTAAACTGTGAGAAACTATGAGAGGCTTTTTTATTAATCTGGTTTTGAGACACGCTAAAGAAAAATATTTTTGCAAATAATGGAACCTCATCCTGTTGAGCTTTTTTTTTCCAATAATTTTCACTAGCAAAATTTCACGTTTGAAATAGGTATGCCAGCTCCAAATTGATGAGTTAGTCCTACTAAATTCTTCAGGATTTGAGTACCTTAGCAACTTACAAAAAATCTTGTATCAGCTCCTAACTGTCAAGAACTTTTTTCCAAGATTCCGAAACTATGTACTATCCTAGACTTGGTTGCTCTAGTGCATTATTTGCACTAGGTCAAATCCAGAGATGTATCTGAACCTTCTCACAGTTATGAGCGTCCTGTCTGAAGTCCTTCAGTTGTCATCTCTTCAGTTGGACCTGGACACTTACAGGTTTGGAGCTGGTTTACACACGTGCTTGTCAACTAGGATAATTTCCAAATACTAGCTCATTTCTCATGGTTGTAGCCTGAATATCTAAGAATAATTAATTAGGAAGCAATATTTTTTAAAATGTTTTAAAAATAGAGAAAATGGTACGGAAAATTACACCAAATATTACATTTATCATTTGCTATTATCAATTTCCTAGGAATGCCTGTGAAAAATAACATAGCAGCTTTACGCCAGTCTCCAGGACAGAACGGCACCAGCTTCCATGGTTGCATCCGTAATCTGTATATCAACAGCGAACTCCAGGACTTCAGAAATGTGCCACTCCAAGTGGGAATTCTACCAGGTTGCGAGCCTTGTCATAAGAAAGTTTGTGTGCATGGAATATGCCATGCTACCAGCCAGTCAGGCTTTTCCTGTGAGTGCGAAGGAGGATGGACTGGACCCCTCTGTGATCAACAGACTAATGACCCATGTCTTGGAAATAAGTATGTCCTTTCTCAAGACAAAACTGTAGTATAATATGCATATAAGTTTCATGTTATGTGGTTTTTACATAAAAGTTCACACATTTTTTCAGCAAGAAACAAATTATCCTGGGCTAAAAAGAGTGTCCAGGTTATAATATATTCTTTTCATAAACTTAATAAGGAAGAGTCCCAGTTCAGGGGGGCATATACACATATCTCACTGAAGTTCTGCCTAAAGCCTGGAAAGTGCTTCCACGTAATCCTGTATGGGCTTCTTCTGTAATTAGTTACACTGATGCAAGTGTTAGTATGACACCTGTTACAAAAATCATGTCTGTAAGTTGCAAATGAAAAAGCAAAAAACCCCTATTTTCTTATTTATAATTGTATAGAATGAGGAAATACAATGATTCTTATTCTCTAATGTGTTTTAAAAACTTGATGCAATAGATACATCTAATATTTTTATATTTTCACAGTACTCCAGGTTTTAGCAGGAAAATAGATTTCTACCTTTATGGTAAACTTATCTTTAAGTCTGTGCTTGCTAATTCTTTGTGCTGATTTGACTACAGCATTTTATGTTGGACATTTTATGTATGTTTATAGAGATGATCATGTATATCTATGTGTATTCATCTTCTAAATTTACTATAGAGACAGATTCAATCTTGTGGCTCATGGTCTCCCAGCACAAGAAGGTCAGAAACTTCAGAAATTCAACATTCTGCAGGATTTATTGGGCAGGGTCAACAGGACCTCATTCTGCTTGCCTTTACCACTGTCCATACTACAGTATGGCAAATGTTTTTGCGTGGGTTTTCTTATGTAAAGTAAGCCTGCTTGAATCTTTTGCCTGCTGCTTGTTCAGTGCTCTGGTCTATATAGCATTTGACTTTTGAGGATGCGTGGTCTGAGTTTGCTAAGAGATTCTAAGAAGATGATTTTCAACTTCCATATAAAATGATGTTTAAGTGATCTTTTCACAAAGTGTGTGTGGAGAGTCTGACCCTGTAGAACTTTATACACTAGTTAGCATACTTTACAATGCAGTTAGCATTGTTTACATTGGTTATGGATGCCTTCAGTACTATTAAGTTTCGAACTCTTCCCAAAGCTACAGCAGTGAATTTTTGAGGCATATCCTTATAACATCTCATTGTTTATGTGTCTTTTTCTTACCCTATCTTCTTTCACAGTAACTTAAAGATAGGAACTTAGAGCAGATTAAAGAAATACAAATGTGATGTCTACTACATACATTTTATACTTCAGGAGTCAAAAATAACATGGAACTATAACCACCAAGTTCTACAATAAGAAAAGCCAAAGAATTTGCTTGAACTGTACTTGAAAAATTAGATGCTGTATAGGTTTTTAAAATTATACCTATCAGCACCCAGACTGAGTGCTTTTTGCAGTAAATTACAAAACTTGGCAAGTATCAGATACAGGCAGTATCAAAGATGGAATTGAGTGCAACATTAGTATTTTGTTAGCTCTTTAAAATATTGGTTTTGTTTCAGCAGTAGACAGTGCTGTGAGCTTTTAGGAGAGAAACCCAAACAAAAATTGGTTATTTGGAGTGAAGTAGAGTTTTGTTGTTCTTTTGTTCCTGAGGATTTTGATTCTGTATTTCTTGATTCATTTCTAAAGCCTGTCTGTTTAATTTTGTCCATCTGATGCAGTATAACATTCCACTTTACTTGAGAAACAGACTTGCCCCTGTGATCTTTGTTTCAAAAATGTAGGGGACCTTTTAGAGATACACACACACCAAGAAAGGGCTTAAGGCTTAAATTTATTTTACCTAAATCTAGGTGGTTGACTTAGGAATAAAGTCACTAATGTTTGCTCAACAGTCAGTAAAAGAATAAATACATTTTTAAAGAGTAAATTAGACTTCAGGTGGTCTGGATAAAGCTCATTTCTCTTCATGACTGTGTGAGGAGCTCATGGCAATGATACATCTAACTTGAGTGCTTGTTACAGGTACCTAAAATTAGAGAAGATGAAACTGCCCAAGAGTTTGCACCTGGCTTGATGTTCCTTTCAGTACAGTCTGAAGAGGAAATTTAGGGCTTCAAAGAACAGGTGGAATCAGAAGTATGAGAGCTGGCATTATCTAAGATTTAATCATCTAAGTCAAGCAGAACCTTACCAAATACCCTGACACAGCTTTGATATCTAAAACAGCCTATGCAGAATATGACATGATGTCAGTGTCACCTGAGTACGTTCATTCATCAGACGTCCTAAAAGTGTTTGGTTTTTATGTGGTGAACAGATCAAATGCTAAATACAAATACTTCAACCACAGGAACAATTTGGAATTTGGGGGGGAGGGGACACAGTTACATCAAAAGTACATACTCTTGCATAATAGGGAAGTTGGAGGTGTTTAAGCTATTCGCTAAGTTTTATATTTGCAATTTGAATCCCCAGCTGGGTATGTGAATGGAGGCTGTGTGTTGTGCCTTCCATTTAAATGTCCTGTGAAGAGACTGACTTCCCATACTCTTTTCTTTCCTCCAAGTTACACCAGGCCTAAAGCACTTGCTCAGAATTAATGGTACAGATGGAGGATTGTAATGTAGATTTCACTGATGAGTGGAGTTTGAAGACACTGAAACAGTTTTAAATAGGAAGTGCAAGTTTTTCAAAGTTAAAGGTGTGGTGTAGTCTTTACAATTTTACCAAATTTCTTACTGTACTGAAGGAGTAGAGTACAAAGCTAAATGTTTCCACAAATGCAGACTACATTATTTAAAAAAAAAATAAAATGAGACATTGTTCTTAACAAAACACATCTTTTACTATGGAATTAAATTTTATATGATATTTTGTCATCTTCCATTTCAAACAAAGGATTTTATTTTAAATCAAATGGTATGTTATTTATATATATATGTAAAGCTTTTCATTTACTTATTTAGGTGGCTGCCACAACCTGCTAAGGAGTTGTGTGCTCAGGAATCTTACAATAGAGAGGAAAAACATTAGAGGGGGGAAAACTTCAGGGAATTTGACTGTGACCCTGAACTTTGGGACTGCATTCTGCCTCCCTGCAGAGAAATCTTCATTGTGGTCTCCCTAGGAAGCAGCATTCAGATAGAAAACTTGTGTATCAAGACAACAGTTACAGAAAATAATACTGTTTCTAGGAAGAAAGTTGTTGACCCTGTGCAACCTAACGAACAAAGAGAAGTGATTTCATTCAAGTTACTGACAATGTTTTCAGAAGATTTAAGTCCTCTAATCCCCCTTACACCTAGGAGCAGGTTATTAAACATCCTCCTTTTGGGAAACACCACCTCTCTGAAGAGAAGACCAGCAATGTGTTCCCATACTACTGTACCTCAGAACTTGCAGCTTAACTTACAGCCTGCCACAAAGGTTTACCAAAGCTCAACTGAGAGGGTAGATAGTTAAATCACTTGGATGAGACTTGACAATATCCAGCCTCATCTAGCATGAGCTTCTGCATGAGTACTACATGAGTGCTGTTGGCTTTCAGTGCAGACCTGTCCTACAGATTATGCGGCCGCTCTACTGGCAATTGACAACACAATATTTGAAGGTGGGGCATGTGTTCAGCTTGGAAACTGCCACTGCTTGGGTCACAAGAGTTTCAGTTAGGAAGTGCCTGACCTATCTTTGTGCTGGGAGCCCCATACTTCATGAGTAACAAGATGTTTATTTTTTTCTAATGATAAAAGAACCCAAATTTCAGGTGAGCATTCTTTTTCTCTGCTTAATTCTAGTGGATTGGTTTTGCCGTGTTCTTCTCAAAAGCATGCTGAAAGTATAGGTAGACAGGAAATGTTGGTTTTAATAACTGTGGCCTGTAAAAGTCTTCCATAACACATCTACAGTGGCTGTTTTCTGGTGAGGCAGAGTTCCATACTGCAGCTTGCTTCATGTAAACCTGCATACCAATTATAAACCACTTCACTGCATCCCACTGAAAGAGTCCATTAGAAACAAAAGCAATTTCTTCTGAGTACAGTCCAAAGTATTTGTAGTTAATGTTGCTTAGCCTGAACTTTGATGAATAATTTATTTTTATTGTCTTGGGCTTGTTTCCCCTGTAGATGTGTGCATGGTACCTGCTTGCCGATCAATGCATTTTCATACAGTTGTAAATGCCTGCAGGGACATGGGGGAGTCCTCTGTGATGAAGAGGAAATGCTGTTTAACCCCTGCCAATCCATCAGGTGTAAACATGGCAAATGCAGGCTTTCAGGACTTGGGAGACCATATTGCGAATGCAGCAGCGGATACACAGGGGACAGCTGTGATAAAGGTAAAATAAAATAAATTAAAAAGCATGTTGTTTTGGTCTGAGAAAACAGCTTTTTATATTAAAACATGAACAGCCAAATACATTGCCAACTTTTTTTTTTCCCCACAATACACACATTTGTTGCTTTTTTTTTTACCATAAGAATTTATCTCAGTGAGAGAAAAATCAAACTTTTCCCATAAATTTGTTTACATTTTGACAATTTTTTTCATCAAATGTTTTGCTGTGAAAACATTTATCTTTTTGCCTTTATTCAGAAACACATTTTTACTATATTTAACTATTACCTTTTACCTGCTGTATCTTTCTGTATTTATTGTTTCTCTGCCTTCTGCAACTGAGAAGCCAAATCCAATGATTCTGCTCCTAGTTTTATCACAAACTCTACTTTTGACCTCTCAGCTTCAACTGATTTATCACAGCGAATTATGCAGGTGAGATGGATGAAAACAGGATGTCCTTTCCCCCTACCTTTTTCTTTTTCCTTTGTCTATCAAAGCTCTCCCTCTCTTTCCCTTACCCCAGATGGCATTTATTTTGTATTGTACATAGATGTGAAAAGAGTAGAAGAATATGGTTGTAGAACTTTTAACAGATGTCTCATTTTTAGGTGGTTTTATACCTCAGTAATTTATGAAGTTAGTGGAATGTAACGTATTAAATAACAGTTTGAATAATATTAAACTCCAGGTCTAATAAATTAAATTGCATGCTCTCTGAAACATTTCCCTATGGTAAATAGAACCAGCTGCAAGCAATGTAGGAACAGAAGATATGTATTTTTATATAAAGAGCAAAAGATTTAAGCTTTCAATTTTCTTGTCATTGCAATAGCTTTGTATTTACGGTTTACATATACATAATATAAACTTCACTGAAAATAGGAGGTATAGGAAATAAAACTCAGAATTAATCAAATTATATTTGGTAGAACCACTAGTTTATGATATATAGTCTTGAGTCAAACTTTGAAATATCAATACCAATTGCAATTAGAAACACAGCATCTTCTTTAGAAATGTCAACCATTCTTTGACCTGTGTCTCAAAAGTCTCTCTTATTTTAAATGTTGTTTTCTACAGAAATCTCTTGTCGAGGGGAACGAATCCGAGATTACTACCAAAAGCAGCAAGGGTATGCTGCGTGCCAGACGACCAAGAAGGTATCGAGACTAGAATGTAAAGGAGGATGTTCAACTGGGCAGTGCTGTGGACCACTAAGGAGCAAGAGACGGAAATATTCTTTTGAATGCACTGACGGGTCATCATTTGTGGACGAGGTTGAAAAAGTGGTGAAGTGTGGCTGTACAAATTGTCCCTCCTAAGTGTCCCTGTCACACTTGTCTTTTGAAAATGTTGTATACTTATTGACCGTGTCGGACTAATTAATGCTTCATAGTGGAAATATTTGAAATATATTGTAAAATACAGAACAGACTTATTTTTATTATGAGAATAAAGACTTTTTCTTCATTTGAAAAAAGATTCAAGTGCTTGAACTGAAACTTCTCATAACCAAGAGGAGCTTTGAAGAAAAAAAAAAAAAAAAAAAGACCTGGTAACATTGCAACAGAGATGGGAAACTTTAACTGCTTTTAACATGGATTCTTCTTTATAACATGCTGAAGATACACTGACACTATACATGTGTGACTTTCAACTTATCAGCCCAGAGATGAAATATTGACTAGAATATGAGGCTTGTTTTTCACTTTCGTATCAGTATATTTTACTGTCTTGCCAGGCCATTCCAATCGCTTACGTATGGATGAGGAAGAATTATGAGTGAAAAGAATCAGATTATAAAGAAGTAACAATTGTATGAAATACATTTTATCTTTTGAAATTATTAAGCATCTTGAGAAGACGGGGTCCCATTTAATGGATGGGAAATGGGAGATATGAGAATATACTATAATCCTGAAATCTCCTGGTGATGTATACTTTTATGTCAGCATGTTAGCGAAAGAAGCATAAAAAAGTGTTTATCTGCCCTTTTCCAGTATTAATTTTTCTGTAATATAAATGTTTTGGGGATGATAAAAATAGATTATTGATGGATAAATTAGTAATAATATGGATTTCTGTTTCTATGAGTTCTAAACAACTCTATACAGTATTCAGTTTCATTGAGGAATATTTATTGTATCAAAGTACATTGTACTTAACACTTTTAGGCCATCCCTTTTACTGTTTTTCAGTGCTTTAATATATATTAATTTATATTTGTCCCAGTATTTTTGTAATATTTTTTTTTTTTTTAAGGACTTAAAAATCAGGATTTTTTGCAATAGCGCTAACGTAGCATGTCGTCTTGGGGTAAATGTTTTCAGTCTGTTTTTTCCTCTTCTTCCCCTTCCCTTTTTCTTTTCCTTAGAATCTGACCACTTGGTGTCACTGAATCTGAAAGTGATGACAATCTGCAGTTTTCACATACAGCAGATATTCAGGACACCTTCCAAGAACCCGTAATATATGACAGAAAGTGTCTTTACACTAGGTGGCAATTATAGAGAAGTTATTTTTCCCTATATGCAGTACTTACAGAAAATAAGATGGCGTGTAGAAAATGACATTAGAAGGTAGATCTTTATAAATTAATATTCCCATGGAGCTCTTTACCTTTTTAATAAAAAAAGAAAAAAAGGCTGTGCTATCAAGGACTGTGACTTTCCCCAAATAATAAAACTACTTTACTGCCCTGATGTTCCCCATGTTAACATGTTGCTGCTAAATTATAATGTAGAATTGGTAATCAGTAGTGGGTTGTGTTCTTCTTTCAGTAAAACCCAGGGTACCCTGTAAAAAATGCAGATGTTTTTCAATTTTATTTTATTATTTTTTTTACAAAAAAGTTAGATGTACATGTGTAATGCAGTGTGCTTTGTCTTATTTGGACTGATATCAGTAATGCTACTGATGTTTGTAAATTAAACAGATATTTACTTCATTAACAGCTTTTATTTGTATTCTTCTGAGAAGTTTAAATTGTTTAACAGCCTTTAATTAAATACCTGTAGTTGCAAAGAATATTTGGTAAAAAACAGAATAAAACCCAACCCTAGATCTAGTGTATTTATTGCTGAAAATATGAAGAAGGAATTAACTTGGGAGTATTCCATTTGCAGGCAGTGACATCTGAAAATGTTGGTTCGTTATGAACTCAGATGAATTCATACTGAAATTAACAGAAGACTTAAAGTACACTGCACAAAAAGGCAAATTGAGTCTATCCTAATATTTTAGTGGTTATACAAATGGCAATTTGATAGTTTTTTTAACAAGTAATTCGACTCTTCAGAGGGATTCATTTTCACTAATCTTGGACTAAGTATTTTAAATTTAAGCAATTGGGTGGGATGATAATTAACCAGATTTATCTTCTGCAGTATAACTTTTACAGATAATTCCGTAAAATAAATACAGAATATACTTAGTCAACTTCAGAATTTGACTAAATATCCCGTGAAACAGTCTTTGGTGTGAGGCCTTTGCAGATTCTGTGACTTCTAAGCAATCTTCTGTAAACAGGAACAGCTTTGAGGAAAAAGAAGCCATTTTTGCACAACAGTACTTATACAGCATAGCTGGACATTATTATTTTTCTGTGTACGATCAAAATCCTTGTACTAAGTATGTGGAGTTAGGCTGCCTTGTGCCTCTCTACTGACAGAGGAATTTTGCACTGGTATTCAAGCAGTGCTAGCCGCTACTCGTGATCCTGAGGCCATCAGACAAGGACTTCTTGTGGTCTCTATGCAGAATCAAACAAAAATTTAAGAACTAAAAAAAAAAAAAAAAAAAAAAGGAGGCAAACAACTTTGGCACCTACCCCTCTGAAGGAATATAAGGTACCTATATCAGAGAGTGACTCTGTAAGAGTGACTGTATTCTCAGAACTGAAAATCTTGAAGCATCAACAAGGTGTGTGTCACTGTGCGTGACAACAGATCATGTTCTCAGTGGAATGGGTCACCCTGACACCTTTTTCGTACCTAAATCTAGTTTCTTGTAATACAGCTATGATAGGCTGCCTTGTAACTGTATTCCCCAAAAAGAAAATGGGAATCTGAGGGAATATAGATAACAGTGGAGAATTTATTTCAGTGCAGAACACTCCAGACACATAGGTCTTCATTCAAAAACATAAATTATGTAGCTTTTAATATAGTCCTCAGAGATTAGGTTTCTCCCCTAGGGTCTGCTGCCTGCTATAAGAATCACTCTCAGACAGTCTGCTTTTAATGTATTGAATAAAATGCGTAAACAGTATTTGGTCTGAAGGATACAACTCAGTACAGAGACCAAGTTCCTCACTTTGAGATAACACTGCATACAATTCAAATTTGGTTTTCATTAGAAACCAAGAAAACTGAAACTCGCAGATTCCATAGTTTTCTGCCATTATTCTTAAAAGCTATAAAAGAGAAAGCATATGAATACTGCTTAATTTGTACTGGCTCATGCACAGCTCCTACTGTCATCTCGCAGATGATAAAAATGTGAAAGAGCATGGAAAAAAGACCATTATTCTTGAATGAAACAGTAACAAAAGTCATTGCTTTTTTTGTTTAACAATGAAAGTCAATTCAGAACAGAAACTATCACACATGGAACCAGATTCTGCAGCCTGTATTCAAGTTTCTAGGGAAGATGGATATGTGAGGGCTAGAAATAGTGTTTTGAGCAAACCATCAGTGGGCTTTTTAAAAGTTTTGAGAGACAATTTATTTTCTAAGCTCTACTGAAATAACAATTTTGTCTTGCATTCAGAATAGTTTTTATTGCCATATGGGGTACCATGAAGTATTACAAGAACTGTTGTCATACAATAGTGCTCTATGTAAGTGCCACAGACAATATGATATTCACATGATTTTATGAAGACATTTGCCTGGAAAGACCAGAGTGCAGAATTTTTGTAGGTAACAACAAATCTTGCAGACCAGATGATCCACAGCATATTTGCAGGGATAGTAGCAAGGCAATAAAGAATGTGGATGTCACCATGTTAGTTTTGATGAGATGAGTGATGACTAACCTCTTGGGGAGGGTGTTATGTTTTGGAAAAGAGCTTGCTGAGAAGAAAATGCCCAGAAGTTTTGGAAAAGTGTCAAGAATGTTGAAGACTGTTTGCATTGAAGTTCTGGATTTTAGGAGCTTTATGTGTCATTCCTTGAAAGTTATGTATTTAAAAGAAACCTCTTTACAGTTCTGAAAATGTATGCTTGATGTCGTGAATTAACCTTATTGTTTGAGGAAAAATTTATCTTTTCAAAGCAATTCAAAATCCCATCTTTTGGTTCCTTCTCTTTTAGAAGCGAGTGTTATTCTTGTGGAAGCTCATTAGGCATGCAAGTTCCTGTGCTTCAGCTATCCCACCTTACAGTGGAGACCCTGGCACAAAATTTAATTTCCCATAAAGTGCAATTCCCCAGCTGAGACATTCAGGATTCATGGCTTTTAGAAGAATTATTTATACACTGAGCTGGTATCTCCAATCTATTTAAGATTCCTGGAGTGGAAATCAGAAAATCTTTGGTAGTTGTGACTATGTAGGGGCTGTCAGGAGTAAAGTAAAACTGAAGTGTTTGCCTGCATGCCTGGAGAGCCAGGCTCATCCTGGAGAGCCTACTGTTTTACTGTGTTCTTTATGTATTGTGTTCCTGGGAGAGCGGGAAGTTGTGCTCATCCTTTCAGAAATGCCTGAGAGCAGAGGGATTTTGTATCCTTTTGCAAATAAATTGTCTAGGCTGGAAATCATAGACCCCCTTGGCCCCCAGCCAGGTTAAACTGTGTATGTATAGCTTAACATCAACCATCATCTTGGACACCAACAGCTCCCGATGTTAAAAAAGTGGATAAATCTTGCTCTCAGTTTAATAAAACACAGATGGGAAAAGCAAACCAAACAGAGAGTTAACAGCTCTATTCACTAGTCTCCTGGGCTCCATGTGATTAAATCAGAGTTGGAGAGTATGTTTCTGCTGCTGCTGCTGTTCTGGCCAGTGTCCGTAGGGGTGATGGCCAGCAAAGGAGAAGTATTCTGTCAATGCTGTATGTCGTTTGTCAAGCTGAGAAAAAACAGTCATCTTGCTGAACAGCAAGACTTCTGGCTATCCACAGTCCCAGCAAATATGCTCCATCTCTACAGCATGACACCCATGCTGCAGGAATTTTGCTCAGCCATGGGAACAGACTTTAAAACTACCTCCCAGATCCACAGCTTAATTTCAAAAATGTTGATCTTAGTAATGCTTTCAGTTCTTTACAACTCCATCCTTTTATTCCATTCCCGTTCAGAGGTAAACTCCTTAAGTTCTAAACATCAAGCCTCAACACTCTCAATCACTGCCCTATACTACATACAAGAGATTAAGACTTATTTTTTATTCCTTTTTTAGGTATGTGTTAGCATTTGTAGAGGCATCAGAAGACCTGCCTTAAAGAAGAAGAGATGGGTTACACATCCAGCTCCAGAGATCAGACATTTTCATGTCCTTTATAATTCAGAAAATTGCCTCGTGTGGACCAGTCTGGCATACATAGATTGATATAAACTTGCATAGTTCATGGATTTATAGAATTATTAGCTGGTTTAGTCTGCTAGAACTTTTTTTATTTCCTTTTAGGATACTTTCCATATCACAAGAGACAAGTAGATAGAATAAGTATGCCTGCATTGCTTACTCTGTCATTAAAGTTCCTTAAAAAGATCTAGTAGCCTTTTTCCAGGACATTTTTCTTCGTTCTCATAGTTTTTCATATTCTGAGCTTCAATCCATTGTTTCTCTATGAAACTCTGTCCACTTCATGTATAAATTTCCAGGACAGATTTAATCCTTCTAAAGAGAAGGAAAAGATACCTTTTTTTTCCTTGCAGCTGTGCCTAAAATCTCTCACAGCACATCTTCAGAAGTATGTTTTCTTTCAAAGTCCTCTGAGAATAGGTTAACTTGAGCTGGTTTTACTGAAATGTTGTTTTTTGCTTCTGATTAGCTTTATTTATTTAATCACATTTCTGTGTTTCTGCTATGGTAACAGCAATAAGAGTGGTACCAGCTGACCTATGCTTTATAAGTTGCTTGCTGTTTTGAAATAGTGAGTTTAAAGATTTAGAAGTTTGCCTGTTCTCTCTCTCTCTTTTTTTTTTTTAGGTTTTGGTTGGGTTTTGTTTTTTTGTGGGTTTTTTTTGTTGTTGTTGTTTTGGTTTTGTTTTGTGTGTGTGTGTTTGTTTGGGTTTTTTTTTTAGGGATGTTTTGGGTTTTTTTTAATTTCATCTCCTTCCCTATCAATTCAGCCATTTTTGTGCAATTTTATGATTATTATGTAAAAGAAAGGTAAGGACATAAGTCAATAACAACAATAAATAAAACTGACCACAGAAGACACATAGTTCTACCAAAAAATATTTCTAAACTTTCAGAAAAATCAGAAGCTATTATACATTAGTCATTACCTTCTTTTTATGCTGACCAAACTGTTACACGATTAGTGAACAAAGCTATTAAGCAGCTTCCAAGTACAACCCTAGAAATAATTAATGCAGTGCATCCAGGGCTAGAGAAGGAATTAAAAAGGGGCCTAATTCTAGTGCACCTTCTGTGGAGAGGGAGGTTTCGCCATCTTTCTGTGTCTGAATATCCACAGTGAGACCATGTGGCACTACATAGACTTCACTGCAGAGAAAGGTTCACTATTACCCTAAATAATAAATAAATAAATAAATAAAAGCTCAATCCTAATAAGAAACTTTGCGAAGCAGCTTAAATATGTGAAGCAAAAAGTTTGTGAGGTCCCACTCGATCAAAACAGTGCTCATCATCCACTATCACAGACCACAGACCAGCCTTTGGTATTCACCCCTTCCCACCAGCTCCAGACACTGCTTGCATCCTGCCCTACAACCCCCCACCTCACCTTCCCACCCACCCAGCTCCAGACCTGGCTGTGCCTGCCATTCCCACAGCACTCCCGCATGAGACACTTCTTTCCCTTTGCACTAAGTCACAGCAATCACCTTCCTGTGTGTGCATTCACTAAGATAACTGGAGGCATCTGGTTTGGGCAAAAAAACATGCTGGTGGTGGAAAGAATGCTCTCCAGCTAATTAATATTTGAGAATTTAAAAATCAAGCATTGTTTATTAAACTGCTACAGCAACGTCCTTGTACCACTTGGTAGGAATGATGGCTGACAAAATGTTTACGTAATAAAACTCCCATTCTTTGTGTGACATGGAGAATGAGGCTTCTACATTTTCATTCTGAAAAGCAAGTGTAACTTCAGGCTAATTGAAAGGAAGGATAAAGAGACCTAGCTCTTACTGAATATCTGCTCGGCAATCACATTCAAAAGGTACAAACAAACAAAAAAGATGTCCTGGTTTTGGTTTGTTCTATCTTTTTTACTAAGAGAAAAAAAGAATAACCAATCAAATAGATAAGGTACGAGGGCTGGGGAAATAAGAATTCTAAAAAGGAACCAGCTCTGGCTATACCAAAATGCTGGGCAGAGAACACATGAAGGAATTAACTGCTGTAGTCATTCATGAGTAACAAATACAGACATATATTTTCAAAATTTTGTGGAAAGGATACTTATAACCTGAAAAGCAGTGACCAGCCACACAAGTCATCCTACCGTTACTTCATTCTGACATGAAGGAATGATTTGGGAACAGCTTCTTTTAGGATAAGTGATCACAGTCCATTTGAATTTCACATGGTAATGAACAGGCTTGTAAAACGCAGAAAAACAACAGTATTAGACCAGAGAGTAGAAAGTAATACAAATTTAAGACATCTAGGGCCAAATTCACTGTAGGCTCAAGCTGCTTCATGCTGTTTCAGTGATGCAAAGCAGCTGTAAACCCAATTTAGCTGGCCTGGAGCCACTACAACTTCTATCTACTAGAAAAAAATATTTACTGGTTTCAGTGCACCAAACCTGGGTTTGGAACTGCGGTCCATCTTCCAGCATGTTAGCTAAAGGAGACATTGCTAGTGTTACTTTGGGAAAACCTTTATGACCCTCTCGCTCAGCTCTGCCCCCCTTCCCAAAGTAAGGGATGCTGAGGATTTGTGAGAAAGGAGCTCACTTTTCACTGCTGCTCTGCAGCATAGACAATGGGCAATTCCTCTTCATCAACCACAGTCAAAAATGAAAGACAGGAGGTCTTTAACAAAAAAAATAAAATTAAATGAAGTGAGTATTATTGTAGTAAAACTGCTTCTATTGAAGTAATTTCTTTAATATTCACTTTTAAAGACTCACTTAATTGTGGCTCCATAAGAAAATATGATGAAAAACAGACCCTTCTTGTAAACTCTTTTCTCTGTGTGTGTATATGCATGTACACTTATACAAGGGTAGAAAGTATATTTGGGTTTTTGTTTTCTTTTTCAGGATGTGAACTTATTTATGCCTTTTGGTTGCTCTGAGCAGCTCTGAACAACGGCAGGTACGATTAAGAATTCAAGGTAATGGGCGGTGAGGAAGTTTGACCTAATCTATCTTGATTTTGCACTCTGCATTTAAATGCAGCATGTCTGTATGAAACACACTGTAGTTCACAGGGGTACTATTTTAGTCACATGCATGCACTGAAATAGCTGTGTGCACATGGAGTTTGCTTCTTTTTTTTTTTGTTGTTCTTTTTAGCCAAATTAGGGGATCAAAGCCATGTAAAACCTTTTGTAATGAAACTTGAAGCCACATGTAATGAAACCAGATAGTTTTCCTTTCTGATCTAAAGTCTTTCCTGTTTTCAGGCACTACTATAAACCTACATCTTCGTCCAGTCTGTAAAGTGGGCCAGCTTGGATTAGATTTAGCAAACAGTTTGATGAATCTGGGGTGATTTATAGCTTGAGGTAGAAAGAAAACAAACAGAATCTAAAGTTTGGTCTGCTTTAGGCTCAAAATCAACCGTAACCTCCTACTGACTCCTCTTGGATTTTAGAGTCTTTTCAAATCACGAATGGAAAGCACCCCACTGAATCCTAAATCCAGCACAAAGAAAGATACTGCAGTGGTAAATGTAAAAATAAATATCCTTTCCTTTTCTGGGAAATTTCCATTTAGACTTAAATGAGGAATATGTACAGAGGGAGATTAGGGAAAAAATTTCTTGCTTAGTATCAAGGGCAGAATGTACTCTGTTCAAAAGACAAGAAGTACATCTCTCAAAGAGCACTTTATTCCTGCCATCCACAAACTTGTTCATTCTCTTTTAATTCAGCTTAAAAGGAAGATGACAAACATCAGCAGGGAGCTGTTTAGCTAAAGGAAGTGTAACACTCAGAAAAATCAATACAGATTTGCAAAGAGACTGTGGCTTAAACTTAGCATGAAAATAATGGGAGTTATTAGCAGCTCTAAAGGTTCCCATTTCCTATCTACTTATAAGTATAGTGAGTATAGTTACAATATAATGTCATCAGAGTATAAAGGGGTGTCTGTGAAGAATATCTTATTCCATCATTTCACAAAGTGGATTCTTTAAAAATCCTTCTTTACTGGTTTAAAGAAATGCAGAAAGCCAAGGTTTTTGTCAGGTATCACGCTGGTTCTTGGTATTTCTGCCTGCTACCAATGCACATGCACCAGGTGACACTCTTATCTGGCCCAGGCCATTTTCACAATCGCCATCAACAAGGAGCAGGAGAACAAACTAGAAACAGCTGTGCAAAATATGCCTTAAGCAGACTCTGAGTGAGCAAGATGTTTTTCTCTGTTGGACTGATGTGGGTGACACTCCATCCCACTTTAAGAGAGAAGTTCAAATCAGGAACTGATTGAAGCTGTTTGTGTATTCCAGCATTTGACCAGAGGGAATGGGGTATGTATTTTAAGCCACCTTAATTTCCATATGACTAGAAAATAATACTGTCAACAACTGCAGATCTCTAAGAACATATTACTGAAGGTATCTCGTGGTTCTTCTGATAAAAAAGCATTTTATGAACACAAATAAGATTGAAGAAGTGTGGCACTACAAGCCTGAAAACACAAGTCTCCATTATCAAAATTCAATTCCTGAGTTAAAAGCATTTCAATCTGTTTCACATTATAATACATTCAGTATTTAAATTCTATTTCTTATTTAAAGGCATGCTAAAAAAGACATCAGTGTTTGTGTTGCAACAGGTCATGTTTCCTATTATTAATAGTGGGTGCTCTCAAAGGACAGATGGGCAGTTGTGGCTCAGCAGCCTGGCCATGGAATCTATCCACACTTTGTGTAAGGTTAATCATGCACAAACTCACTTAGCCATCCTTTAAAAGACACGTGAATTCTTTAATTCAATCTATATCAGAATTCTGTTTTCCTCTGCCTAAGCATGAAAATGGACATAACAGATTCAGAAAAATTCCACATAATTATGCTGGTTGGATGTGAAGTTTCCTGCAATCTTTGATCTATAATGTAGTAATGTGTCAGCCCAACCAAAGTAGTTTTATGTTCAGGAAATAAGACAAGCTGAGTAGCTTCATGGTTAATTGATTAAAAGGTTCTAAAGAAGGTGCAAGATCAAAGAGCAGCTTAATGGTTTTATGTTACTCTAGAGAACTGTTGGTCCACTTGTCTAACAAGACTGACCTTGGGCAATGAAGTAACAGGCAATTAAAAAAAAAATCACAAAACTAAAACACAGATCATATTTATCTATTTCAACATCCTTATTTCCTTTAGCAGGTAATAGGTGGCACACCCCAGTTCTATAAGACAAGTTGAATTTTGTTTGCCTTTTATGCTATACAGTCTAAATACCGAGTACATACAATTCTGTTGCCTATATTTGCCCTGAAGAGACAAAAAAAGAACAGAAACTCAGTATGTCATACTTTTGGTTAAAAACCTATGAAAGTAAACCAATCGCAAACCATAACTGAAGGACAGTTCCCTGTAGAGTCCTCAGTCTGCAGAATCACTGAGCTCCCTCAGCCATCTTCACTGGCATTGAGAGCAGATGGCACCTCATAGTTTGTAAGGCTGGCTCATCTTGAGAAGTGTATTAGGAAATGGGAGCTGCTCTAAAGTAATATAAGTGCTTGCAGTAAAGGAAACGGGAAAATATTAATGCATTGATTATTAAAGAAAAAAATAATAGTAAATAATTAATTAATGATACTTTAAAAGACCAATACTTTCTGGTTAGGCTGTCATCACTAGGCTATTCAAGACTCTCATAAGCACAGTTTGATTTCAGTCTTCTGAATATAATCATTATGCTTACACAGAGGTAAAAAAGAAACACTAGGAGTATTAGGCAAAGGAAGGCAAGAACTGCACACAGTAAGATTTCTGCAAGCTGTACCATGACCTGAATCCAAATTTTTCTGATTCCTGATCTAGTGTGGTATTTTATAACCACCACTGGATAATATTTTGCTTAATTGAACAGTTAGGACAATTAGTTAAGGCACCAAGACAGACTAAGACTGGAGTTAGATTCAGTGCAGCACCCAATTCTATCAATAACTCATCCTCCAGTTCTTGGGATGCTGGAAAATGGTATCACAGGTGCTTATAAGTCAGATGTAGCCTCCTCTTCATGCAGCCATGCCTTCACAAGTCAAAGGAAGGATTACAGTAAAAAAAAAAACTCAGAAAAAAAATCACATTTTTCCTGATCGGCATTAATCCTGTTCTCATCAAAACAAAGGTACTGTTACATTTTTTCCCATGTATATTCTAACATTTACATAGATACTCTTGCCCCTCACCAGCAAATTCTCACAAATGTCACAACAGACAGCAGCTTGGGAAGACTCCTCTCGTTTGTTGATTATAAATTAATTATCACATCTGACTGGTGTGTTAATGACACTGTAGTATGATCTACCATTAATGTTTTCTATTTACATGAACATGACTTTCAGGTCAAGGATGTAAAAGTTCCCTGTTGTTCTATTTACTTAAAACAAACAAACAAACCCCTACTACTGCTCCTGCTGTCCTGCTTCACTTCTCAAAGAATATCACTTGAGCTGACCAGCTGACAGCTCTGCTTAGTGCCTGATAAGCTGCCTTTCCTGGGTCACCACTGAGTGGGAACTTCTGAGCTGTGTAATGGGATTAGCTTTCTCACACCCTTCCCTGAGAGCCCATTGTTGAAAGAGGAATAGTTTTCTTCATGGCAACAAGTCAAACACAAACCCTTGTTAAATCAAATTAAGAAAAAATAAACAAACAAGTGGAGTTTTGGCAGAATCTGAGATTTGCCCTATTGGAAATTTCTTTGTTAACTGATGGAGAAGTTGACTGATCTGGAACGGACCACTGCATTCACAATGGAGCTAAAGAGTAACTCTCTAAAGACTCCTCTTTTGTTTTGATAAAAGATCTTTCATTACCTCAAAGCCCTTTACTTCACAGAGGTCCCCAAAAAACAATCCCAACCCAGCAGCACATCTTTGGGATGAAGGGGGGGAAAAAAAAAGATGTTAAAGACTTTCTGAGGAGGAGTCTTGAATTAGTTATTTTATAGTTTCACAAGTACAAAAGCTGAGGAATTGTGATTTATGGATATAATAATTTTCAATGCTCAAATTCCCTTTATTGGAGTATAAATGGTGCCTTGAGGGCACATAAAAGCACTGAACTGGGCCTGGCAGAATCAGTTTTATTGTATTCTACTGTGCAAAAACAATTACTTTAGTACAAGTTGTCATATGCCATCTTTCATCCTGATCAAGCCAGTCTTATGATAGTAAATTACTTTGTAGTTGAGAGGTATATCCAAACATCTGTGGCCAATGCTATCTTGAACCTGTTCTTTTATAATCTAAAGTTCTTATCTTTTTGTTTTGCTCTAGGAATGAACACTTTTCTTCCCATGTAAAATTTTGTAGTCATCCTTCCAGTCTGAACACTTCTCACAAGTTTTTCTTAAATCTCAATTTCATTCTCCAAATGCTTCTGCTTCAGTGCTTAACAGTTCTTAAAAGAGACCTGCTGGAACTGGTATTTCATATTTTCTTTCTCTAAATCTTTGGCAGATCTGATGTGTTTCTAAAGTTTGCTATCAACAGGTCGTCACTGAGGATTTCATTGCCACCTCTGCTTTTTGGTGCTTCTATTTTTCATAAAGAACCTCTAGCCACATATACAGTTAAAATGCATGTGCAGTTGGACCTCAGGCTTCTTCAGGTTGGTGAACTTCTCACTATTTAGTTAGCAATTATGGTATCTTCATACGTTACTATTTTCCTTTATACATCAACCGAGCACCTGGGGAAATAGGAAGGGCATCGTGGAGAGACTCCCAAACTTCACACACTAAGCACAGCTGACAGGTGGGGTGAATAGTGCTGGGGCAGGGCCACACTGATGCAGATACACCACTATAGGCATTAGCACAAAGCTCTTTGGAAGGAGCAGGTTATACTCTGTAGATGCATCAGCTCAGCTGGAACTAATTTGGGAAACCCTCTTCACTACGTAGTGTGATTTTAAGTCTGAAATATCTCAAAGTCTTGCAAAAATAAGAATTTTCTCTTATTAAAATAACTATTGAGCTTTCAGATTGCAGAGAGGATTTTTTGTACCTGCAGCCACACACCAGGAACAGGAGAAATGCAGTGCTGAGCTGAAATTAATAAACCCAGTCAGACCTTGAAGAGAGCTAAGGTACTCTTATGGCATCTTGCTGGCTGTGTGGTGCCTTGCAGTTTTCTTGACATCTTTTCCCTTATGATTTCAGTTCTAGGATTATAGTGTTGGGTAGTGGCTGGCACGAGTGCGTAGGCATATTAACACCACAGCCCTTGCTCTGTGTGGAATAGGCACGCAGTGCTTCTGGACCCACACTGGCTCTGGAAGCAGCACTACATCTGTACTTGCTCTATACTTCATTTCACAGGCTCCTGGGCACAGCTGATGCTCAAGACCCAGCTACCAACATTTGCTCTGTTTAGTGGTCAGGGAACAGCACTCCAGATAATTGTATTTGTAACTGTAAAACTGAAATGAATAATAAAAGTGCTCGCATCAAAACAGAATACCTAGATATGTTTGGATCTAACTATTGGATTCAGCTGAAGAGATTTGTCTCACCAATAAAATAACTGGAGCTTGAAGCAGTGGACTAATCCTTTTGTTTTTCCTTTTGACAAGGGCCAGCATCCGAGAGTATTAAGAAGTAGAATATTGACAGCTGGGATGCAAAATGTTGTAAGTAAAAGACTAGTTAACAGAAATTAAGAGTAGGTTGAAATGGTCATTGCCTCTTCTCTTTAAGACCAAACTGTTAAATAAATTCCTAACTACTATTGTCACTATTCAAAACCATATCATAAAACCAAATGAGTACAAATCTGCATGTTGGTGGAGAATGATGGTGTAAATAATAGTATTAGTATTTATGTGGAGTCAAAGAAATAATGTAAATGATGAAAAAACACTAATGCAGTGCTCCTTGCCCTTGATGGATAATTAGTATGCAGCAAAACTCACAAAGCATTAAAATACTTATTCAAACAATAATGTAGCTAGTCAGAATAAACAAGACCAATGAACCAAACAACCCCCCTCTAACTTCCCTCTGTAACTCACTGCTTTTCTTCACTACTTAGGGAACGCACATGAAAATCTGTCCTAACAGACAGTCCTTTTGTGACTGTGCAAGGACACCAGTGTATCTACTTCTATTCATTCCCCATTGATTGCTTCACTTTCCACGTGAATAATAACACTATGAATTATTTGCCGAAGATGTCTTTAGAACACTGTACCAGTTTACAAGACTGAATTCCACATTATAAGAATCATTTTAAAATTGTATTCATGGTATATATGATAAATAAAATGGAAGGACATGCAGAAGGGTATAATACTGCAGGACTGAGTAGGCATTGCTCTCAAGAATATTTTTTACCAGTATTTTCAGTGAGACATTGTGCTTACTAGATTTGTTTTGTAATGAAAATGGTGCCATTTTCAGTTTTGTGGATGGACATTTACATAAAGAGTGGCTGATAGAAGAATGTGAGAGGTGGGGCTGTAACAGGGAAGAGGCAGGAGTACCTATGCAAAAATTATATCTATTTCCAGGGTAGCACAAGAACTGAATAAGCACGAGAAAGAGCAAAGGAAGGAAGATAACAATGGAAAACACCCTGGGGTCTTTGGTGTGTAGTAAAATTTCTATAGATAGTGTGAGCCATCTGACAGTTATAAAGGACACTCTGGCCTAGTACAGATTGAACTCTTTTACATTACTGATTAGAAAAACTGTCATAATTTAAACAAATTGTAATTTTACAGAATGTCTAGAAAAGTAAAAAGCTAAAGAATCTTGGGCCTTGAAGAAAAAGGCATGGTATTGAAATTCTAGGAAGTGACACCATACTGTTTGTTACCCAGTCCAAAAAGTAACTGTGGAATGGTATCAACTTGTCTTACTCTCGCTGCAGCCTTGAAAGAGCCTGAGGAGAAGAACTATTTGATAAGAAGTCAAAGCTAGCAGGTAGCAAGTTCACAAACAACATAAAAAGGTTAGGGTGAGCCATGAGACACTTTGTCACAGGCTACTGTGAATACTAATAGGAGTTCAACAGGAGAAATCCCCATGAGAGAAAGCCGCTGAAGATTACTGAATATGCAGCAGTCATCCCTGGCTCAGGATGTTCCTGAATGGCAAATGGCTGAAGGCTGGAAGAATACTCATGGGAAATGTTATGTACAGTTGCCCTGATTCATATAATCTTCCCCAGGCACTCTCTTTGGCTGCCTCAGAGGGGGTGCTCAATGACAATGACAGGACTCTGTCATGTATTAATCTTTGAACTGACCCAGTGTTCAATTCAACAAAATTCTTTCTGTTAAGATGGAACTTGCAATAGTTATTTTTTTTGTTTGTTTGTTTTGGTGAGCAAGTTCATGGAATTTTTTTACATACATAGTTCTCTTGGGAACTGAATTACTTTTCAAAACTCAAAGCTGATAGCAAATGTTATACTGACCACTTGTCTGTACTTTGCCTTATGGCCTCTTCTTTGCAGGCTCCTCAGTTAAGTTTCCTCTTCTTCATCCCATACTGTATAACTATTAGTGTTTATGTTACAAACACTACCATGTTTCCAAACTCTTGCATTCCTAGCCTTTCTGACACTACTCTTGTCAACCTACTCTTGAGACCTGCTTAGAGTCCTAAGTCTTTGAGCTCCCTCTATTGCCTGAATCTGCTCAGCCCACAAGATTCACCAGCAACCCAGAATGTGTGGGCCTACCTACATCAACATCCAGCGACAGCAGTGCAGATTGCAGCTGGGGAGTGCAGTGACGTATTTGTTTCCCACCCTTATTCTCCCCATTCTATCCATTTCCTTTCTCACAAATACACATGCTCATATTCTACTATGTCAAATAAGGAAAATAGCAAAAATTTCTCTATCTCATCTCTTTCTGATTCATTATGTAGTTCCTCCTTCAAATTTTTCCCATCCTCTAGTTTCTCTTTCCAGATTTCTTCTCATATCAGAAAGTAGAGCTATGGAAAACCAAAATGATGTCTGAATTACAGGAGCTACAATCCATGAATACAGAAGTCTAAAAGTGATGAACTTGAAGGCTTTGCTGTGCTCTGCTTGTGGTTCCTCTTTGATACCCTAATTTTTAATCCCTATATGCCCACCCACCTCCCACACATGCATGAGAAATCGTTGCACCCGGTGCACCACCCCGTCTTCTCCCCCACCTCCTGTCACCTTTCCTGGATTTTTTTTTTCCTCTTTTGTTTGGTTAGGTTTTTTACAAAGAGGCTTCAATTAATTCTCCTCCAAAATCCAGCAGAGCAAGTAACAGCAGGGCAGCCTTACTCCCCCACTTGCTAGTCCTGTGCAGGCAGCAAAGAGGGGCTGTGGGCAGTTGCTACACAACTTTCTGAGAAGACGAAAACTATTACTACAACTACCACCTTTGATTCTATCTATATCACCTAATCATGATTGTTACCACAGCTCCCGTCCTCCCCACCATCACTACAACGAATATTCCTTGACTGTTACTAGCTCTCAGCCACCAACTTGAACTGAGTCCTACGGACCTTAGGTCTGTCTTTCAAACCTTCTCTATATCATAAAGAAATTGTTCCTACCATCCCTTGACTTGTTATCTCAAGTGCCAGCTGTGCCTGGGGTGTGCAAGACCTTAAATGCTTCTGTGAAGCAGTGCATCCAAGCTGTCTGTGCCTCAGATCACAGCTTGATGATCTTACTGCAGCTCTCCCTTGTGTCTGATCCAGCAAAGAGAACCTCATGGACTCGATAAAAAGCTGAAAGGCCTGTTCATGTTATGAAAGACAGTGCTGTACCCAACTACAGCTTCTACAGACATATGTTAGGGAAAAGTACAAATACTCTCATGATGCTTTGTGAATTTGTGGAGGACTTTTTCATATTTATCATTATTTACCTCATTCTGTGAAGGCTATAAAGTCGAATAAAATTGCTCTTAATCACTGCTTTATATACCACCACTGATCTGTGCCCTACAGTAGGAAAAATAATTGGTGAAGGTTTCCTTACAAAGAACACAATTTGTCTGACAACTGAACTTTGAAATAATCCCATTTCCACTTAACAAACTCTTCTATTTTGCCCCCTTTGATATCTGAAGTAACAAAATACTTTTTTTTTTTTTTTTTTTTTTAGCCCTCGTTTCTTTCCCCAGGCTGAGAGATGCTGCAGAACAGGGAGCAGAGGCTTTCTCGGAGAAGGCGCACAAGTGGGAACGCAAGACAGTGAATGATTGCCACCAAGTGGGAAGATACAAAACTGCAGCGTGTGCCTCTGAACTGGTGCTTTCCCATTTCAACCCTGCTAGGGAAGCTGTCGGTCAACTCTCAAAGCAGCAGCCTAACGATCAGCTGCAAGTATTCAACTTCTGCAGAATTTACATTATCTTCCATGAGCTAGTGCTGGCCGCTGCCAGCTCAGCCTTGGTACTTTCTACGAATCTCGTTTTTAGGTGTTAACTATTGACATGCTGTGGTAAGAACTCTTGAAACAAATTAGGAATGAAGAGTCCAAAGGACATCATGGAGGCAGCAAACCCGTATCATAAACCTCAGATTTAGGTCCAGTGACTGAAATATAGGTTTTTAACTCTCACTTTTTTTAATGTACTATAGTGGGAATGGATTTTTCTCCATAAATAAGCAAATTATGTTTACAGAAGTAGCTGTGATTGTGCCACCATCTGAGAGATGGCAATGGAATGAATTGTCCTTCGTGAGCAACTGACATCATCAGAAAAAATAAAATCAAACTTCTGTTATTTATGGCAATATGAACATTTAGAAGAATAAAAAAAAAAAAAAAGCTGACACATCTCATTTTTATCTTAATTTCACTTTTGAGTTAGTATAATGCATTGTTGGGTGGGTGTAAAAGGTCTGTTTTGGCTCCTGATAGTACTAGCTAACTACAGGAGATAGGAACATGGAAGGAAGATGAATACAAGTCTAACCAAATCATTGCAGAGTTGCTCTAAACACTTCAGTAAGTAATGAAAAGTGAAGCAATGATGAGTTAGTATCTCTGTATCTAGTTGGGCATAACTTTCTCTGACTCAGGTACTCATGAGAAACCTGAATTTCCCAATTATTTCAGCTCACAGGGTAGCCTTGAGAGCAATTAAAAAGCCTAGTATGGAATTTAGCTGCAGTTCTCCATGCAACTATTACTTCATTTAGCTCAGCCTTGCACCTTAGTTGAAGAATCACAGCCAAAGCACCATGTCTACCTGCTAAAGGTAGAGCTGTGATACCCATTAAGAGATTTAAGAGTCTCATTCATGGGTGTCATACCTGTACACATTTTTGTTACTCTGCAACAGCAAAACCTGAATACATTCCTGTGGGTCAGTCTGCTTCTTGGGAGTTTGCCTCTGAGTTTTACACAGGGCTTTGATCTGCTAGTCCAAAGTCCTTACAGCAATTTAGCACTTAATAATAGGCAATCAAGTACTTTCTGGTGTGTTACAGAAATAAATATCAGGCAATCCAGAACTATCTGTGGACTGTTATCCACAATTGTTCAACTGAAATTATACTGTTTCAAACCAATTTTCGCTAAGGATATAAGGGAATATTCACAGGTCCATCAACTTCTGGCAGGCAATGAATTAATCACCTGGTAACAGAATCTGTCGATGAAAGTGCCTGGAGCATCTAAATCTGTGTAGAGGAACCTGAAAACTGCAATTAGGTGTCTACAAGCTGTTCTGTAGCTCACATTTGTTGCCAAACCCTGTAAAATGACTTCTCTATTTCATAGAGTACTATTCATAAAGCATGTAGAGTGGTTAAGTCAGGATAAAAACTCTAGGAAATGGTATTTGAAGACTATCCAAGGAAAACAAAGACTGGGTTTAAATGTGCACTTTTTGGGAGACCAGTGAAAATTTCTCACTTTTCAGAATTACTGGAGAAATAAAAGGGTTACCAGATATGTTGAGTTGAGGAAGTATGTTTTGGTCTTTTTGTGTTATTACAAGAGGTAAGAGTTATTAAGAGTTGTATACTAAGAGTTGTTAGCCCCTATCTGGGGATAAAATTAGAAACTTATAAAAAAAAGATAACAATTTATATATTATCAGATAAATATTAAGTAATATAGTAAGAAGTAAAAGGAATAATTTTTTAAGTCTGTTGATAATCCCTTCATTCTATTTAGCAAAATATAGCAAACAAATCAGTATAAACCACCTATTGTCTAACAACAAGGTTGGTACAAATAGAGAGTGAAATGATGACAATGTAAAGTAAAGCAATGACAAAAATTCAAGTACCACATTTGTTCCACATTCAAAAGTTTATACTTGTGAAGAAATATTCTCCCCACCATTTCCCAACTGGCACTGGCCAAACGCCAAGCCTAAACCATACCAAATTAGCATAACTACGGTGTAAATACAGTTAGACAAGAAGATCTATCATGTAACTGTTTTGTGTGTTCTTTTAATTAGCCACATACCAATAAGCCTCAGTTTTAATTTCATAAACCTCAGAATCCATTTTGCTTTGGTGAATTCTCCTCCCCCTCAGCAATTAACTGTGACTAATGAAAAAAGAAGTCTAATTGCATATTGGTTTTATCAGCAGTGATAATTAATTAATCACTGGTTATATTTAAATCAGTTGAGTATTATTATTATGAAAAAGTAATCAGTCCAGAGTTAGGTGTCATTTCCAAATTTCTATATGCTCACCTGAACATACTCACATACAGGTAAGTGATTGTATTTCTTTCCATGATAAAAAAATCCTTGCAAATTATTAATATTTTTGTCTTTTATTTATTTTCAAGCATTTAGAAAAGCTTATGTCAGTTAAAGTAAACAAACTAAAGAATACATAATGAAGAAAGTCATAACTGGAACTAAGACTGTCCAAGTATACAGTAATAACAGTAGCTCATGGCACCGTATTTAAGACTACAGAGTGGTATCAGCATGATTGAGAAAAATGTTAAAATGTTTTGTTGATCGATACACAGTGCAGACCTCACAGTACTTTTGCTTCTAAATTGTCCATCCACCAAATATTTTTAAAACATCACAGACTAGTTCCTATTACAACTATCAAAAATAGTGGGACACAGTATGAAAACTATTTTCTTTTAAACAAACTCATTTTATTACAAATATTTTGACCTGTATTACCCATGTCAATATTCATCAAGATCTTAGGAAATCCAAGGCCAGATATAATAATGAGGAAGCTACTCAAGAAGTGGGGGATCTGCAAATTCAAAACATTTTAAGATTGTGCTGTAAAAATCAGAAGGGCCCAAATTTGTGTGTAACTTTAGGACTTCTTTTAAAATACCATGCAAGTTAAAAAAACCAAATAGTTATAAGGGCATAGTTTCATCCTATCCTAATCTAGGAACTTAGCATCATTTTAGCTGGTGTTCCTCCCACAGTGGTGGGAAGAGTTAAGATCTCGCATGAGAGGGTCAAACCCACTAGCAGGTTCTCAGCACTCCAGTGCTTGAGCCTTGCAGATGTGGGCACTGGGCCAGGGTGATGCACAGAGTGATGCCTTGTGCTGACTGCCCTAGTATGGGGAAGGATGTTCTGGTGCTGCACCAGGCCAGCACCCCTGAGTAGGACATCATCGCTCAAAAAGCCTTGCATGAAGGCAATTCCCTGAGAATCAGGTGTAGTGATTTCTCCTGATTCAAGAGATGAAACACCCCAAAACATGAAATGGAAGGACAGACATCTATTAGGCATCCACAATTCAGGGGGTAACTCTCAGACCCTGATTTCACACACCATGTCTCACTGCAAGGCAGGCAATGCCATCGATATATTCAACAGTCAAAGCCAGCAGGGCTCCCTGTCATACCATATACACCACTGCACTGTAACACACTCATTATTTTGCATTTTTTTCATTTCAGTTGATTGATCTCTGAATTAAGCCCTGCTCTTGCACAGAGACTGGAGTCTTGTCCTCTTTGTCCTCTTAGTTGTCCTCTTATAACCCAGTCATTTCTGTGCCTCCAGGAACTCAGTAGGAGCTGCTGACTCCACAGAGCCGATCAGTGATATTTTGCTTCATGCAAGACAGCAGTTCACACCTCCTACTGACTTAGGAATTGTACTACTACTTTCTTCCATGCTCGAAGGTAGCTGTGGTCTGTTCTGTACTCACAAAGCAACTATAGCAGATAAATGTATAAAATGATACTAAAACGCTGGACTGAAAATAAACCCCACTCAGAGAAGCAGTTCTTTTGTTCCCATTATGGAGATGAACTTGCACTTTTTAGTGTGATTTTCAAAGAAAATCTGCTTTACAAATATTGGATTCTGCTGAGATCATTCACCAGCCTGAAAAATTTTGGACAGAAAGACAGCCATTCCTCTATGGCCTTCAGTAGTGTGGAACAGCAATTTTATGAAAGTACCATAATGTCTGTTGGGTTTAGTTAAAGACACTTACAAATAAAACAGAAATCTTCCCTTCTCC
The DNA here is from genome assembly GCA_027560015.1 of Chloroceryle amazona. Classification (NCBI taxonomy): domain Eukaryota; kingdom Metazoa; phylum Chordata; class Aves; order Coraciiformes; family Cerylidae; genus Chloroceryle; species Chloroceryle amazona. The sequence goes on along the minus strand of JANHFX010029555.1, from coordinate 6,839 downwards.
AGTAGTACTTTTATCATTTTTTTACTTATGTATTTCCAAAATGTGCTTTGCACTAACACATTTCAAAGGCATTAAATTACGCAGACCTATTTTTTAACTCTGCAAATGTCCTTACAACTTCCTACTACTAGCAGTTACAAGCTATTTATGTTGGATAAAATTAATAATGAAATGCCAGCATTAGCCAAAATGTAATGCTGGTGGTAGTTTTCAAACAGTCAACAACTACTTTCCAACACTGTCAAGTGCCTTTTTTTTTTTTTTTTTTTTGTAGGAAACGAACAGAATAGCCTCTCTTACCCACTTCTAAAGGCCCATTCAGTCCCTTGTAAAAAGTTACAGAAGTGAGAAAGAATGCAACGTTGGGAAGATTGTGTCCCACACCATTTAAGGAAACCAAAGGAAAATCATCTTGCTTGGAGATTTATTGTTGTCTGCATGAAAGGATAAACACATCTCTTGTAGAAAACACTCTCATCATTAATAGGGCCCATAGAGGAAAAATATGTAGCCTTTTACCCAAAAACTTGTTTACCACGTTCAGATGTGGTAGTGTAAGAATAAATACTGTATTTGTGACAGATTTCAGTATTGTATGAGTGGGTTGTCTGAAATAAAGAAACTAAAAATTAACTGTCATTGTATTCTGAACAAAAACGACTGTAAATGGGAATAGGGCCCCACAGCTAACTTTTGCCATATAAAAAATAAAAGCAAAATAAAGTTTTTTCCCAAATTCTGGTTTCCCTGGGAAGATAAAAAAAAAAAAGATAAAAATGAGTGGCAGTGTCACTGGAAAATCTGTCATCCCCATTCTAATTATGAACATACAAGGCAAGTTGGAAAAATAAAAATCAGGCTTTTAGTCTAATCTTCGCTCTTTCATTAGCAAGCACTCAACTCTGATTAGCTGAAGACGGTGGCCCAACTCCCCGGCCCTTCGCCCCGGCCAAGCTGGCCCGGCAGAGCCGCAGGGCAGGAGTGGGCCCGGGTGAGCCCCGCGGCCCCATCCTGCCGCGGCCACCACCTGCCCTCTGCGGAGACCGCGGCTGGGCCGTGCTTAGCGCCCCGCGCGTGCTCCCAGCTCGGCCTGCCGAGGAATGTTGGGCTCTCGGCGGCCCGTAGTTTCCCTGGCAACCAGCAGGAAGCGTGGCCGGGCGCGCAGCTGTCCCCGTGCCGGGTGAGGGGGTTGGCGTGGCTGGGCGGGAGCAGTGGGCCGGGCCCTGCGTGTCGCCCACGTCCTCCCTCCGGCAGCTCTGTAGGGAGCCCTCGGGGCATTTGAGCGGCCGCTCTTCCTGAGGGTCCGTAGGAAGGGGGGGGTACTGGTGTCCGCCGGCCCGGCGCTTCCCTCTAGCCGCCTTGATCTGGGCTTCCCCGCGAGAGAGTGGGAGCTGTGGGGAGGGGCGGGCGTGTCCCTCCTCGTCGTCTCGCTCGGTCTTCTGATGTCCCGCGGTGTTTGTGAGGGCCGGGCCGGGGGTTCTGTAGGAACTTGAGAGAATTTAGCTGTTTAAGCGTCTTGGTGGGTTTTGATGCTCGAGAACCCTTACCTCTTTCTTTCTCTTCCCTGTCTGCACTCGGGAGAGTTGACACCAGGGTAAGGGGGCAGCCTTGCCTTTAAAATCTTGTTTTCATTCCACCTTCCTTAAGTGAGTTCTTAGACTCCCAAACTCTAGGCACCACTTTTCATCCCTTGCAAAATACCCTTTAAAGGCACTTTTTCTAAGGAATTCTGCCCTTTGCTTGAAGGCTGTCATCTGCCAGAAAGCTATTTTACTTCTTTATTGAGCCTTGTGTGTCACATGTTTGATTCACGGCTATGAGGAAAAACTTCACTGTGAGAGTGACCGAGCACTGGAACAGGCTGCCCAGAGAGGTTGTGGAGTCTTCTCTGGAGAATTGACCTGGATCTGTTCTTGTGTAGCATGCCCTGGGTGTTCCTGCCTGGCAGGGGGGTTGGTCTCAATGATCTCCAGAGGTCCCTTCCAACCCCTACCATTCTGTGATTCTATATTTCTAATGTGTGATCTGCCTATGAATGCACAACACTCTCCCAGCTCTTGAATACACAAGAACTTTCATCTTGCTCTGAAGACTGAGACCTCCCTATGAAAAATCCCTTCCCTGCTGTCACCTCCTCCTCCAATATGTAGGCCTGTTATCTCAGTTGTGTTTTTACAAAACTGTTATCTCTGTCCTTTATTACTATATTTACCTTTGTCCCAAAGGGCTGACCTTGTACCTACCTGTTATCACACCTCTTATTGTTAACTCTCTCTGATGGTACAACCAGTGAGTTTTCAAATGCATCTAGATTTTGTCATTATTTAAAATGTTGGTAAAGTCCTTGGCAGGTACCTTGATTGCTTCTTGGAAAAGAATTTGAATAACCCTGAATTACTTCTGAATACTTTTCTGAGAAAGTGATTTATGTTGTTAGCAAGATGACTATGCTATGATCAGTTTCACGTTTCAGAGGTTGACACTGACAGCACTATTTTGAGATATATAATGTTAGTGTCAAGAAATTCTACATTTTTATAGCATAAAGTTTTTTTCATTCCTATTTTACTGGTAGTTAAAAGTGTTTACTAACTGTAGTGTGATTAGAGTTTTGTGATAATAAACTGGCACTTAATCAGTAAATTTTCTTTCTATGTTTTGTCTTGTAGGACTTCAGGTTGTTTCTGGTTTTAATGAGTTGCATTTTGCAGACAGACTAGTTCCCATAAGTGTCATGTTTTTGTGTGTTCTGAAGAGAGTTAATTGTCTAACTGTAGTATGTTAGTTCTTTTAAAAAGTCTATCACTAGAGGAAGGCTGTGTTCTGAAAATGGTAGGAAAGAGAAAACAAGTACAGTGGGTGAACTACTTTGAATCACTAGTTCTGATTAAATCATCAGTCAAGAAGTATTGATTTAAACGTTCAATTTTAGTTTTGCTTTGTATTTCTATTTTAGCTAATTTGGTAATCATTATATGTTGTTTCTCAACATTCAGTAAAACTTAGGCACCACATTTAATTCCATCTACAAGTCATAAGGACATAGCATATCCACCCAAGTGCTGGGGCCTTATCACTTCTTACTAGAAACAGAACTAATCCTAAATATTTGGCAATTTAAGTAATGATAAAAGCACCTGACTGGATGTTCTGTTTGGAGGGGCGAATTAGAATAGTGAAGCTAAACAAAGGCTGCATGTACAACATTCTGGCAGAAATTAGGGAAGGTGGTTTGTAGAACTGAGGGTGTGGAAGTAGCATGGCAGAATAATCTGCCTCTCTGGTTCATCCTAATCTCAGTAATTGGAATTTAATCATGTTGTTGACAAAAACAGGTGTCATCAACTTGTGAGAGTTGATCACTGGATGGCAAGCACCCTGATCATCCTTGTGGCGGTGTTTGTTTATGTGTGTTATTTAACTGCCTTCCTATTGTTTTCATTTCTATATGATATCATTTCTTGTTTACTAAGGGACTGTAATTTCTCATTTACTAAATTGTTTTCTCCACCCAGAGTACACCACAGCATGAATTACTAAACATTAGTAATAGTAAAACCTAGTATTTTCACACTGAAAACAATGTATTAATATTTGAAAACCTGTCTTTTCCCAGGAATAATTTATATTATTCATCATAGTGTCAGTGTTGGTATATCAAATAGGCAGTGGATTATTATTTTTATTAGGAACAATTTAACCCAATTGCACACATACCTAGTAGCACATGTAGCTGGTGCATTAACGTTTACAAGATATGTGTACCTATATCAGTATTTAAGGATGTATACAGAAAGCTATTTTTGCATTCTTTTTAAGAAAATACTTTAATTCTTCTTACTGGAACTGGAATGAATTTTCTGTGTTCCTTCATTGATGCTTTAGTTCTCTTTTATTATTTATGCTTTGGGCTTTTTTGTGTCCTGAATCTACTTGCTCTTCTGTTCATTCCTTCATCCTGGCTGTTCCTCAGATTGTTACTGTCTCCTGCTGTAACTGTACTCAACTGGCCTATGAGACCCTGGGCTGTTCTGCTGAGCACTGTAAAGTTGCTCAGATTTCTGTAGATTACCCTAAAGGCAGCCTGTATCTGATTTCACTTTTGCTGGAGGTCTTAAAGTACCGAAGTAACAGGGAACAGCACAGGATTAGGAAATATTTGCATATGAAAGATGGAGTGACAAGACTGTAGAAATTATCCTGTGCACTGTGTAGGATATATAAGAATAAACACTTCTTTTCTAGTACACTCATTCAGATTTTCTTGACTGATTGTTTACGTCAGTCTTTGGACCTAGGAATTCTAACCCTTGATATTCTGCCATATAGGAATGAAAATTATTTTATGTTTTTAATCTTTTTTCTGTTCTAGGAAGCAATGTTCTAAGAATGTCATCAGGCATCCAAATAAAACCAAAGACCATAGTACAGAAAAGCAAGACGTCTTCTCCTTTGGTGTGTTCTCCAGAACCCGCAATTAGACCACAGCCAAAGCCTAGTGACAAATTGAATCCTAAAACTATTGATCCGGTATGTATAGGGGTGGCTTTTCTGTTTGTGCATTTAAAACAAACCACTTGTTGGAAGAGTTTTCTTACTTTATGAAACACATACAGGATGTGCTTCTTCTGGTCCTGTTTTGTAAACTTAAACTAAGGTCTTGCTATTAATCATACATTCCCACATTTCTAAGCTCAAATTCCTGAGATGTAACATGTTTATTCCCTTCTTTTTTAAAGGGATTTTGGTACAGTTGTGGCTTGAATGGTAGCTTTTCTATTCTCTGTGTACTTTTGCCCTAAAAAGAGATTTAGAGCTAAGAGCTAAAGAGTTGGGTTTTGGTGTTTTGGTTGGTTGTTTTTTAATTTTTTGGTATAGTTATAATTTTTTGGCACCTGCTGCTTTAGAGGAACTGATCTCATTTATTCAATGAAGGCAAGAATCAGGTAGCATCTTGAAAATCATCAAGACCTCATAAAAATCCAGTAAATTCATTGCTAGTTAGCATTACTTGAAACTCCCAAGTACCGTAAATACATAATGCTTTGGAAATCTCAGGGATTTGGATCTCAGGAGACCAATGAAAGGAGGTTATTATAGAGAAGTCCTGTGCCTGGAGAATCATCCTTGTGGGGGTGAATTAGAGCTCACCACTGGACCATATCGGCCAAACAGTAATGTCACGGAGTTTTCTGAAAACAAACTAAATGGGATTACTTTGGTGAAGTACTAGTTTGTCATAAACAGAGGCTGAATACTTTTATGTAGGCATTTTTATTCTTTGAACCTTTTTGCAAGCAGTACAATGACTTAATTAGGCCAAGAAGTCATCAAATTATGCACACAACTTTAACAACATCAGTGTAGGCTCAAACACTCAAAAGATAAAAATTAAGATTTCATGGTATTTCCTGTTCTTTTTGATAACATGTTTAATCTGGGAAATAGCATTGAATGATCATGCTAATAAATAATATCATAATCCATATGCATAAGAAGCAAGTATATGATAAAAAACAACTTCATGCAGGATTTCCTCTTGTGAAGCTCCTAGTTTCTTTCTGCCAGGGAGTCCTTCCTATATTCTCACCAAATATTAATGTACCCACTGATTTGCAGTGCCCTCATACCATCTTGCCCAACATTTGGTGTTTCTCCCACATCTTGCCTCCTTGTACTTTTGTCTATGCTCAGATCAAGATGGAACTGGAGTAAATGTTCCTTCTGCGTGTTACAGATATAAGAACAATAAGAGCATCAGGCAAGTGAGAGGTCCTTAACAGACCTGGAGTATTATGGGTTCTCTCAACAGATTAAGATTTGAAAGAGGAAATAGAAAAATAAGGGTATTTCATTAGGAGAGCACTGACTGTACATTATTTATTCAGTTTCACAGCATCCTAGCTAGACAATTCTGAAAAGCAGTTTTCTGATCAATGTATCAAATATATGTTTTCCACCCCATGGCTGCAGTTCTTTCTTTGATTAATTTAAAAATCATATGAGATTGTTCCTTTTCTCAGTAAAATGTAGTTATCAAACATTGCTGTTATGAATAAATAATGTGCTCCTTTTTTTTTTTTCTTCTGTTCTTGCAGTTCGGTGTTTATTCTCGACCACCTTCTGCATTTGCTGCTGTGTATGCTAAAGGTGGCATTCCATGCAGGTGTGTTGGTTTTGGTTATTTTTTTAGATAATATATTGTGGTTAGGTAAAATTACAAGGTTAAAAATTCAGCTATTGATGTTTAATTTTTTAGTTAAGCTGTTTGTTTCCATTTATTTCTGAAAAGATTTCTGATACTTAATTCTTTAAATCAGAAAACAATTGCACATGTCTTTGAAATTGTCTTCCTTTGATTCCTTTATTTTTATGCTGTCTTAATACTGAAGTTTCATTTTTAACGAATAGCTAAGTATTTGCACATTTGGTTTGCTAAAATTATTTCATGAAAGAAGTTGACTTCTTCAGGTAACGATGTTTATTTCTTCGTACTAAAACAATAACAAAATCAGTGCCATTTTAGTAAGCAGACATCTTTCGGTCTTTCTTTTTTTTGTCTGAAGTTAGTAGTCTGCCAACATATTCTTAAATATTCCAATTCTGTTGTTGTCAGCAATATCAGATATTAGCAAAAGTACTTGTAAGTAAATTTGTGGTATTATAAGTTACCTTTTTCTATTATATATCTGCTTAGACAATTAGCACGTCAATGTTTTGTCAAGTAGATGCATAATTACTTTTAAAATTAAGTAATCATTAAGAGAAAATTAGGGTTAATTTTGGATAGTCTTGCTCTAAGATTACACTGTATCTCTGTGTATTTAAAATGTAAGTAA
>JANHFX010029552.1:0-61717 GCA_027560015.1 Chloroceryle amazona | reverse complement strand
AACTGAAATTCAGGGAGAGAAAATGTCCACCAGACAGTACTAAAACTGATTTCTCCGATTGTAACAGTACATTTGCCAACTGTTAACATGGGAATGGGCCAGGATTCATCATTTAAAGTAATACCTAATTAATGCTGTTTTGCAGCAGATGTCAAGCTTTTTTCCTAGACCTGCATGCATGTAACTTTTATCTTGTATTACACATATCCTCAGAATCCCATCTTTGACCTCTGCTTTGGTACAGCCCAACCAGAGCTTGCCATAAAGGAATAGCTGAGGATCACCCTGATGTTCAGGTGTGCAAAAGTCAGAGCAGACAGCAGCATACTGGGGACCAGAGCTGAGCCCCAGGGCTGCCAGGGGGTGTGTAATACACAGTCCGAGTCACAGCCGGTCACTTGCTTCTGCTGCACTAATTTAGCTCTGTGGCCTCCTGGGGTCTTAGGACAGCAGGAGGCCTAGGGCATAAGACTGTGATGATTGTTTTTCCTTGGTTTCATCCCTTTATGGGCCAGTCAGTTCTGCTGCATACTTCTATGACTTTTATGCCACTTGTGTTCCTCATAGGGATGTGCAGAGATGCTCTTTGGGACAAGCCCGTGTTTTAGCCAGGCAAAGCAAAGTGAGTCACCCATAGCCTGCACAACAATGCTGAACTGTGTCTCAGTAGAGCTAGTGATGTGTCCCAGGCCTCCCACTGCAGGCAATTTTGTTCTGCAGTCAAGATAATTTGCTCCAATTTGCCCACCCCCCGGTAATTTCCCTCTGCTGCCCCATCTCCCTGCTACCACAGAGGCTGTCCAGGGCTGGCACTTGCAGCACTGCTCACGAGCATCTTCAGGGGGTTTGTGCTTGCCAGGGACCAGCATGCCACAGTCATGCCATCGTGTTCCTTTCTACTGAAGCCACATTTATACAATGTGCATGGGGAATTCGTATGGGTGTCTGAGGAATTTTACAGAGAAGTCTCATTTTTCAGACTCAAACAGTAAAACAACACAAAAAAAACCCAACAAAACCAAACAAACCAAAAAAACCAAACCCACAAAAAAACCCAACAACCTACAAAAATCAAACAAACAAACAAAAAAACATAAGAAAAATGACAAGGAACATGAAGGAGATAGAAGCTGGAGAGACAGCAGAGAGTGCAATGATAGGGGAGGCAGCTCTGAGATGCTGCATGGTTTTCTTTTCTCTCTCATCTCATCTGCTGTCTAACCTGCAGTGCTTCCAAAATGAAATAACACACAGTTTAGCTTGTGGAATTAAGGAGAGCAAATTTTGAGGTGGATATGGCCCTATAAATCTTACCTTGCATAGGGCCCCAAAAATCTACGGATAACAGTGTAAGCCACAGGGATAACAGAGTGGGATGAAACACAGAGACAGGCAACAGGGGATGCTCATCAGGGCAAGCTTAATATATTTAAAACAAAGTACAGTAACAGAAGGCATGTGTGCATGTGTCTGTATGCACATACCAGAACTTATCCAAAATAAAATTCCAAACAAAATTTTGCCAGTGTGGCCATAGACTTAAAAGCTCAAGGAGACTCCTACTTTCCTTCTCCAGACTTTATTCTGTTTTGTTGGGGTTTTTTTCACCTATGAAAGGGAGTCACAAGAATGAAGTCAACCCATCTTCTAGTGGGAGCAAGATGATGTTTCTACAGCCTGACAGAACTGGCTAAGGTGATTATTAAAGAACTCTTCTGTTTTGTTTTGTTTTGTTTTACTGCTGCTTTTAAATATCCTAGGGGCAGAGACTAAAGTATTTGCAGCTGGCAGATGACACGCAGCATACAAACTTTGGGGTGTATGATCTATATGGATATTTTAAAAGCCTAATTTCTGGATTCTAAATCTCTCCAGTCCAGATGTTAAAAAAAAAATGCTTTAGCCATGAAGGAGTGTTCTTTATTTTGAACTTCCCAGCTTTTTTTGGCTTATAACATGTAAAAATATAATAAAAAGCTGTTTGGCATGTACTAAGCTTCTTTAAAATTTGACATAATAAAATACAAAGTATTTACCGTCTTCAAAAAACTTACTTATTTTTAGGACCTCTCCCTTCCATGTTCCCCCAATTTCTATGAATGCATGGGGAAAAATTTTAAAATGAAAACTTTATCATGAGTGGATGGCTTGCTTGATATTTGTCAACAAAATGTGAGTTTCTGGTTTTCAGGGTATTTTTCTAGATTGAATTAATTTTTATGCTTACATCATAAACCCTTGAAAATTGTAATTTATAGGGAAAAGGGTGATACAACATTAGTTATGATCTCTCATGAGCTGCCATTCTAAAAAAAAAAATTGTTAACTCCTTCTGGGAATCTGCAAATACATTGTGATGTTCATGCACCATCTGTTTGATTACATTCCAAAAAACGTGATGGTGAAACATGTATAGTCTAAGTGTCATTCCAGATTAATTTGTCAGCTCCGTAAACTACAATCACAGACACATAGCTATACAGCTAACCAATATATACTTCATTTGTCAGTACAGTGTGATTTGTTTTGAGGGTAGAGGACAAATGCTTATGTTTATGGTAGTTCAGAATGAGAAGGTTTTTCTTGAACTATATGTTTTCCTGGGGCTATAATTATGCTTTGGTGACAAATTTGAAATTGGTGAGTCAAACACTCAGGAATCCTTTTCAATTTTAAACACTTGGAAAAACTTTTTTATTAGTTCATAGACTTTGAGGCTTTAGGATTTATCTCAAAATCAAATTAAAAAAAAACCTTAAAAACATAGCTATGATTTTCACAAAGTAGTAGACATCAGGGTCTGGGAATTTAAATGAGCTCTAAAATGTAGCAATTATTTTGACAAACAAACATTTTCAGCAGTTAGATAATCAGGGTCTGCATTCCCTCCACCATTGCTAACTAGTACGTGTCTGATACCAGCTAGAACTGCAGTATTGAACTGTTAGCTGTCTTTCACTAATATACTTCCACCTCACACACGCTGAGCACTTGGGGGTCACAAAGCTGACAAGACTGCAGATACAGGGAAACTGTATTGTTTTAGTACAGCTATCAAAAGCTATTGACGAAAGAAATCTCAGCAGCTAAGGATGGATCTGTTAGTAGAACTGCTGGCTGAAAAAAGCAAAAAGGATCTCCCTCCCCCAGCTCTGCAGATGGGGAATGAGTGAAGCATAGAAATTTCAGCTAAAGTTAATACCATGTTGGCTGACGCACAGGCAGCTTCAATTCTCTTTAATTATTTCAGAGTTAAGTGACAAAGTATTTAATCAGCAAGCTAACAAGTGCAGCAGCTGATTGCTCTGTGAGTGCATGCGCCTGTGTGTGGGCGTGACTGAAAAAAGTAAATAAAATTACTTTCCTTGCTTTAAATGAAATGGGATCCCTAATTTTATTATAGCTGAAATCAGTTTAGAAGCATGATAGACCAATAAAAATTGATTCCATCTTGTTTTATTCCTTTAACAAAGTATTTCATTTAAGAAGATAATACTGTAATCTAACTTTTTGGCTTCTCAAGGTATGAGTTCAGGCCTAATTTTTGGAGCGTCTCTGTGAAGGGAATGATCCAGCAGGCTTATCTTGATGTCATACTGTTGTATTTAAAGCGCTCATTTCTATTTGCTCCTGATCAGATTGAAGATTGAGCCTCCTTTTCTTAGAAAGGTCTAGAAATCATGATCCAAGAACATAAGCTTATTAACTTCAGTATTACAACTCATTACATCAAGGTCTTAAGATAAATACTGTGAAAACCCTCTAACTGCTGCAAGCCACTTACGGGCTTACTAATGCAGATTACCATCAACACATCACCTTGCACTACGCTATCTGCCTGCATTCCTGTTGAGTAACGTCCAGTTCATGATTTCTGTCTTAGATACAAAAACATCCGTGTAGAGCCTGCAGTTGCCTGAGAGATTGCCACTCTAATGCACTGAACTGAGAATGCATCAACTGACAGGGAATGGCATATATGGTCCTTTATTGGCACCAAGATTGTAGATCTTGCACATGAACTGAAAATGACCTGTGGACTTGTTCACTTTCAGAGCTATTAGTTCCAAGCGGAATTATTATTGTAGCTGGAGCTCTAGGGACAGAAGGGACCCCATGTGTTAGGTACACAGGGGGCAGAAGTGTCCTAAGTGATTTCTGAAACTAAATCAGACTGGAAACAATGGAGTAGGTGGAGGAATTCAGACAAATATTGAGGCTGTACCAGATAGTATGGAGAGCATTCTGAGAAAAGCATGAACTCAAATGAGCTTTGAAATAAACGAACCCACTACTTTAGTAGTAGCTAACTATTCTAAACAAGAACTTCCTTTATAAGTCTCTACAGAAGGAGAGAAGAGACTTTTCAATAATTGGGAAAAAATGTATGACTCACAAACTCAAAGTAACCCTTCCTAGCTGAGCAGCAAAAGTCCTGAAAATTCATAGAGATTTTTGTCATTGGTTTCAAAGAGACCACAGTTTCAGCCAAAACGCATAATTTATAGTAGAGGCCGTCCGAGAAACACCATTTGGGATCAGTAATGGGGGTGAAATAACTAAGATGTTGGGGATGAAGTAGCTCAGATTTGAATAGCTGGTTTATGGAGGGGAGTGCTGTAGAGCACACCACCACACAGCCCAGCTCAGCCCTGGGAGCAGTGGAGGAAGGCATATCCCCACAGCTCTTCCTAACTGTCCATAGAAGTCCACACCTTAGGCAGTGGAAGTCATCAAACATCTGTATTGTTGTCTCTGCTCCTGAGCAACAACCACATTCCTGGGAATTTCATTTTTTCATTTACAGTAGAGTGCTGAGGGAGGTTAGCTTGAGAAGACAGACATGGAAAACAGGCCCTTGAATATGAAGCTGACAGGTTTTATTTAGAAAGCCAGCATATGCAGTGGCTGCACTTATATCTGCAGTGTTCCTCAGCTTGACAGGCAATCTAGAGTATGGCGTGTATTAAAGAGAAGTAGTTTTTGATTTGGAGTTTGGTTCCCTTCATACAATTCCTGTAACACTGAACATTTTTAGACAAGTACTGGTTTTGTTTTTCAATAAAGTCTACAGATACAGTTTCTCTCATGGCTTTTTATTTAACAGCTTACTGAAAAAATTGTATTTAGCATAAGTCTGGCTGCCTACTTAGGCAAGTTTACTTGTATTTTTTTCTATGCAAGTAAAATACCATCAGAGTTGATCATAAAGCCCTGTCTGAAGAGACTACAGGAATGCATGACAAAGTTTTTTATGGTTTTAATTTAATCTCAGAAATAATATCCAGCAAGTAGAATGCTCTACATAGCTACATAAATAATGTTCTCATATTCAAAATTCCTTTGAATTTCTCAGTGACCTTACAAGGATCAGTTGATACTACAGGTTTTCTCAGGCTAATGCCAGTCCTCTGAGATGGCAAAGTAAACGGCCTGTTCACAAGAACTAATGTCAAGTTATGTCATCTCAGTCACAAAGAAATGTATGTATAAGAAATACATGATTGAAAACCCCCTGCTATGGACCTCAGTTCAAGTCCTGACTGAAGGAAATATCCTTAGGAGAGCATGTAAGCACAGTGCATGTGTTTACTAGAGCAGGTAGGCTGCAGATCACATGCAAGTTCTTTCCTGAACGAAGATCAAAGAAAATGTATGTAGTACTCATCGTAAATTTTCCTGGAACTTTGAAAAATAGAAAACCTAAAAAAAATATGCCAAGCATAATTTTTGTAGAGTAGTGGTCCAGAGTCAAGGTGTTGCTAGATTTGTGTAATAAACAGTACCAGCTAAGGAGTAAGACCATCAAAGTGGAGAACTGATTTAATTTGTCTTGAATAAATATTCTGTGAAAAATATAGATAAAGCACTCTGTTTACAAAATCATTCTCTAAAGATAAGAACAGCCAAAAACGGTGCACTTCAAAAAACTTCAGTTATTAAAAAAGTGATTCCCACACAAGTCTTCTCTAGGGTGTAGAAGAGTTCCTAAAAACCTCTGTCAGATAATTTCTTAATCTGGTGCATATGTACTCATAGAAAATCTGATTGCACACAAAGCACACCAACACCAGTGTAGTGCTCTTTCATGATCTTGAAAGCAGGTAACTAGCTATTTCTACCCTGCTCTGCCTCTACTACAGGTGGAGGTCACCTGTGATAGCTACACAGGGAACTGGGACAGATGCTGGGAAAGAAGTATGTAGGTCCTGGGAAAGCAGGGCGCGTAGATTCATTTAAATTGATCCCAATGGCTAAACATTATTAACTGTTTTAGAGTTAATATGAGATGATGTTTGTAAAATAACAGAGAAGCGTTAAACCAAACTTAGAGATGGCTAGAAATCAAATAGAAATAAATGGAAGTTAAAATGTTATTATGCAAGATACATCAATTTGGGTTTCCTGTTAGATTGTAGTATTTTCTTTCTTTGACTCATAGAGACTTATCAATATATCCCATGATTTTTATAGCTCTCTTACAGAACTTCATTATATTAATTCAGTGAATGCAAGCGTGAAAAGAACAGAAAATAAGAATATGGCAAAAATGAACTATTAGGATTTTCCACAAAGTAGGGACTTAATGTATGTTAGTACTCTGACATGGAAATAATCCCAGGTGGTAAAAGCTCTTTAGCTCATGAGATGACAAAAGGAAATCCAGAGGCTGGCAGCTGATTGATTCACCTGATCCTTATCAATCTACAGATGGGGATGATTTTTGCTGTGGCCAGTCAGGCCATTTCCTAAGTGATATCAGGGAGCCCTCAAGGCAACTATTGTCAAGTGAGAGATTTTAAGAATTAACTTGAGAAAACAAAATATTTAAAATAGTAGTGGGGTTATGTAGTTCTAGGCTTTGTAAAAAGTTTTAAATAGTGGATGTAGCTATGAGGAATGCTCTGCTGGAGGAATTACAGAAAGCTGATTGTTTACTGACTGGTAAGTGAAATGAACTTGTGATTTTAATCCGAACACCACGAGTGTGTGTTCAAATAATAAGTTCTGTAGCTATGATAGTAATCTTAAAAGAAAATTCCCCAGAATTGTTTAGAACTAAGGCTGGAATACAGAAAATAAGGGGCAATGATCACCCTGTCAAGAAAGTTTCCATTTTGGTTTCTCAACTAGGTGCTATTTCTGTTTGCAGCTAAAGATTACAAAAGGACTGACTCTCTGTGGAGGAGCATGCTACTTCATGGTCTGAAAGGTTGTATTGAAATAAGCACCTAGGCAAGTGAAGAATTATTCCATAGCAGGAGAGCAGAGTTCCTGGATAACCCTGGAGTAGGAGAGAATTTGTCAGCAGTGCTTTGCCTTGCTACAATGAAAATACTGTATCTGTCTTCTGTGGATTGACTTATCTCTGTCTGGACTAGCCATGCAGATGTGTGCAGCATCTTGGTGGTTTCAATGATGCTGCCTGCTGTGCAAACCCTGGAGCTGGTTTCCGTTGAAGACTGAATACAGCAACCCCGTGAACATAGACACAAATAGAAGTGAGAAGTGCAAAGGGAAATTATAATTTTGGAGTGATACTGCCCTAGATTGTTAAGTTTTTTACAATATTGCATCGGAATACCACTGGTATATGGGAAATATTTTTAGTACGTACACATTTTTCTTAGGTTAAAATGAAATATTTAACCTAACATTTTAATCTGTGTATGTGGACAAAAGGTAGTAAACAGAAGGGGGACAAGGATGGGAAAAGGGAAGAAAAGAGAATCTCCAAGGAAGCTGAGCAGCTTTCCAAACAGCAAATAGTATCATCTGCGTTGTGGCTAAACTGATTAGCTCTCTTATAATCACGTCTCAGTGATGAACTTTGTGATCTTCCTCTGTAAGAGCCCTCTATGGCTGTTCTATTTCATTCTTTAAGAAGATTAAATGGGTAATCCTGAAGCTCCATAAAACCACCTGTTGTTTGGGCCCTTATACAATATGGCTTTTGAGGCAGTACTGTGACAGTTCAGGAGTAGGACTGTGAATAGGCTCACTTATTTGTGTACCTGCTGGTTTCCAGTTTACATGTGCTGCATGGCACAGTGTGCTACATTTCTAGCAGAGTAACCATCTGACCCTTAGGTAAACTGGGCCCAGTAAGCCTATCCTCTCTCCTGCTTTCCCTTCCCAATGGACAGCTTCTGTCTGCAGGAACACTGCTTTCACTGCTATAATGGCATTTGCAGAGAGACTGTCCCTTCACCATCTGGCTCTTCCAGTGTTTAAAATGTATCAGGTGCTGGTTCATTGGGAAAGGTCCCTTGCAGCTTGCCAAGAACAGAAATTATAAATAAATAAAATAATGAGGGGAAAAAAAAAAGACAGAAAAGATAAATGCATTGGAAAGAGAAAGAGGTAAAACAGGAAGCCCAGAACTGGATGAAAAGCCATGTTCTACATAATCTGCTGGGATGCTGGCAGCCATTCAGGCTGGGCTGTATTTCTGTAAACCACATAGTCTGACCATCCTACTCAAGTGTCAGTCACTACAAGTGAAATTCCTAAATTTAAACCTAAAATCTGCATTCCAGAGGAAGGTAGAAACTCCTTTTTTCTTTTTTTTTTTTCTTTTCTTTCTAAACTGTTCAGAATCCTGTAAGGACACTTGTAAGCCACCAGTTTCTGCTTTGCAATGTTAGGGCCACAATCCAACAGTATGTTAAGCCTGTGCTTAATTCTAAACATCTTAATGATCTGATGGTAGTAGCCAGTAGTGTGGCTGTTTGTCTGCTTTGATTTAAAGACTTCCTTAAATGCATTGCTGACTTTGGCCTTCTCTACCACAGGTTAATACATTATGATTAAAAATTAATAAGTTCAGTTGTATTGTCATCCACAAAACTCTGTCAATCCATTAATATAAGGCTCTTCTCGTCAGTATGTTTATTCTTCCCCATCTCCCCCTTAAGCCTGGGTGGGGGATAACTTTCAAGTTATAAATGGTAGAGGTATTTCAGTTAAAGGTCTTATATTAAGAATCTCTTGCACTTAGTGACTTTTCCTGTGAAAATATAAGCCAGACATTGATGCTCTTAAAGTAGTTCTCTGATGTCTTGCTTACACATCTGCCTTTCTGTCCTACTCTGAGTCTGCAAGCCTAAGTCAGCGTGTTTCAGTCTGAAGATTTTCCTGCACTGGGGGAATAAATCCTGGGAGTAATAGTTGCACACTCTTCATGTCCTCCATTTGAGCTCTGGTGACAGTTAGAGCTACAGCTATTTGCTGCAGTTTGATTACAAATACAAGATTCTGTGAGCCATGGGTGCCAAGAAAATCATCCATCAGCTTGTCGGTGCTTTTCTGACTGTGGAAGTCTGATTGCTTACAAAAAAAAATAAAACCATTTGTAAACATATGGCCGTTGTGTTTGATTAATCTGTTCCTTCACATTCCTTGGCAAGGAATGAAGGGGTCATCAGACTGAGCATAGAGAAGTCACTTCGGGTTGCCCTTCAATTTGAAATCTAGTAATCACCATTAATGTTGTGTGCATCTTAATTGAATGTTTTATATTGCAAAATGAATCAGTATGATTAGCACTTCTCATGCTAGAAATGGCTCAGTAGAAAAAAATTGTCTGAAAAATGTTTTTGACAGGGTATTTTAAGTGGTAGAGCGAGGGACTAAAAAAGATTACTGTTGTGAGAATCGATTTGATCAGTGGTGCTAAGGGTAAACGGAAAATCATCCCATTCCTGACACTTGGGTGTGGGCAGGGTTAATACCAGGAGTATTCTTCCACAGTGCTCTTCTGGCTGAATAAGCCCAGGGTAACCAAATGTAGGAAGGCGCTTTGATTGACAGTTTATTCATCAAGGCATTGATTGTTTCCTGCTATTCAGCTTGAAGATAGGTTGTGAGTAAAATAAAAGTGTCTAATTAAAATTCCTTTGTGGTGTGATTCCCCTAGAAAGGCATGAAACCAACAGTTGAGATAGCAGGAGAGTTTAAAAGTTGTGTTTTCCATAATTTCAAAGTACCTGTTTTGCATGATCAATTTAGAAACTCAGTTCTGGAGTTTTGTTCTTCAGTATAGTTACATAGGTATAGCTGCCCTATGAAGTTTCAAGGCAGGCACATACTGCTGCTTTCTTTTTGGCTTTTGGCTGACAGCTTTGTGTTTTCTAATGACAACTTGCCAGGGGACGGCAGTGTTAAATCTAGCCTTCTCTTGAGATAAAGACTAGACAAACCAGGGAATTTAGTCTAGTTTTGGCTGAGAAATTGAACTTTAATTGTTAATGGCTCCTTCAGTTTCCCAGAAATTCACCCATATGCTTAGGAGTGGAAGAGAGCTTAGTTGCTGTAGCTGTCTGAAGGGTATAAGCTGTGATATAGACAGCAATTTCTCTCACAGCAGTTCTGTGAACAGCAGCATTTGTGAAATGTTAATTAACACTGAAGACTCACCCACTCCAACAAGTCAGTGTGCTACAGTTCAGTCTGGTTGTGGCTGCTCACCTTCTGCACTGGGCTGCTAGCAATTTTGTACCCAACATTCTCCATACACCAAATATTCTCTACACTGTGGGCGTCTCTTCCTGTGTTACTCAAAAAAGAATTACAGTCACTGTTTTCCAGTATTCCTGTCTCCCAAAGTAAGGGTTGTGCTAACTAGACTGTCACAAGGGTAGTAAAAATCTCAAGTGTCATGTGTGAAGAGGGCTTTTAAAGCATAAATTAATGCTGAGCAACCACAACTTTTTATCCTTTATTAGCTTGTATTGCTCATGGTGTAATCTCCTGTAAGTCAGTAAATAAAACCTCTTCCTAGTAAGAACTCTAAATTGTATCCTGAAGAATTTCACGAGAGTTGAAAGGCATTATATTTCAAAGTACTGAGATACAGCTACGACACCTTCACAGGAGAAAGAAAGAGCTGTTGAATATATATAAAGAGCACTAAAGAAAAGTTGACTTTTTTCCACATGAATTACTAGTTTCTATTCTTTAGCTGGCAATGGCCATATTTTTCATTGCAATAAAATAGAAGGATACAGACCCATGAGAGCAAAAGTGATTGTAACTATATTTAATACAAGCATTTGCATATTCCAGATGATAAAAGGATCAAATGAGACTTCTTTTGGATAGGTATAAAAGGATTTTTCAATATTGTGGTCATTAATTCTGAATTTTTACATCAAAACCTCAGAATTCAAGCAATTGTTCTTCATGTCTAGGTATTTCTAGAAGTTGGCTGCAGCTTCATTGAAGTAAAATGTTGTGGAAATAAGAGCTGTATGGGTTGAGATAGTGAGAAAAGTCTGTTAGCTTTTACAGAAACAAGGACTGGTGAAGAAAATAAGTTCCTGGCTACTATATTTCCTCATTAAAGCACGGGGCTGTGGATAGTCTGTACTCTAGAGCAGGATCACTTTTGAACTTTAGTTGTAATACCTTCAGGAGGATGAAAGTTGACCACAAACCACAATACTTCTAGTTGTACAGGGGCTCTGGTACAGCTATATACAGATACAGCCTCCTTCACTCGCAGGCAGGACTGCTCTTAAGTCTTTACCTAAAGAAGGTGTAGAAATCCTCCATGGTAAGCGAGATAGAGCACAAGTCATAGACAGATCTGGAGTTAGCAGTGTCCAGAAGTGTCTAGAAATTATTTTCATTTACTATTTTCTTAATGGAGGGTGGACTCCAGTCACAAATGTGGCAAACAAATAATTTCATTACATTTGGGAACAATGTGAATAACTCTGGTGTGATTTATTACGTGACATTGAAAGCAATTTTGGTTTAATCAGAAATCATAGGAAATATGTAATTAAAAAGTTCTCAGAATGTATGGGTTAAAAATGTCAAATAGAATTGGTTAGTAACAGCTTCATTTGTCTACTTCTGTACTTGGAGTTTTATGGCAGGGCGCAATCACATGTACAGCTCAGTGATTTATAGAACTGCGAGCAGACACTAATGAGAAAAAGCTTTTAAAATAAAGACTTCTATTATATCATTTATGTAGCTATGCACATAAAGGCAAAAAAAATATGACTGAACAGATAGTTTTTAGGCCCGAACTTGGAAGTGTCCAAGTTTATACTCTTACAGTCATAAGAATTATAAAAGGAAAGATTTGATAATAAATTTGGAGAAACACTATATCTTACTAAGTGTCACTTCAAAACTGGTATTAATTCTAATGTCAAATTGCCTTTTCCCTTCCTTAACTAATGAGGAGTTTGGTCTTTAGCTAGTATTTGGGTTAGTTTGTGTTTTAGGTGAACAAATACACCTGCATATACTATAGAGGTCAGGGAGAAATGTATGTTATTTAATAAAATACAGGCAGCAACGTTTTTAATAAATATATGTATTTTTGTGGTAGTGAAGGCAATACCCAGCTCTCACCAGCACAAATCAGTGTGGCAATGTTGGTTTGAAAGAACAGGGTTGATTTACATCTGCTGCAGAAGTAATAGAGCCCATCATCTGAGTTGTAGCATCAGCTTTTGCTCCCATCTAGTAGCTGGGTGGAATGGTGGTGTAGTAACATGGGCACTGGCAAGCTGGTACCCAGCTCTTCACACACATGGGAAGCAACTGTGAGGGAATATTGCTGCCTACTTGTCCCAAGTTATGTGGACCTTCTACCACGCCTGTCTGCTGGTAGTGAGCTAGGTATGAACTATGCTAGATGTCTGTGCTGCCATCAGCAGTTGTGTCTCTGTCAAAAAGTTCTGCTGAAGCTTTTAAGCTGGAAAAGATTTCGCTAATGACAAAAGGGAATGTGAAGAAGCAAAAAACTGTGAATAATGCTTCTAGAAGACAACTTCCACAGCAAGCATAATCTTACAGGAGTATCAGGTGATCTTTTGTCTAGGTACTTCCATGTACAAATAGGTACTCTAGCCTTTCATCTCAATTTACTAAAGCATGCAATGTTATTATGTTTTTTTACTGACTGACATCTAGTAACTGACTCGGTAGTACTGTCCTGTTACTAGATCAGAGTTCCTAAGAGTATTGCAGGGCACAGTATGTATTTATTATGGTTTCTATAAGTAATGCTGCAAACATTACATTGCTATTCCAACCACTAGCTCAAAGGAGGGCAGACATGGGGTCCCTCTCCAGCAGGGACTTGAATGATGTTAGCTAAATATCTATGTACTGAAACTAAATAAGCTTCTGCCATACTTTCTTCCAAATTCTTAAAGAAAAACCAAACCCAAACAAACAAAATACCCCAATGATGTGTTCAAAGGCTGGTTGACTCTGAAATGTGGATTCTAATTGAGAAGGAGTAGGAAAGAGATTTTTGCTTTTTAAATTACTTTTAGCAGCAATATTAGGTAGGAAGCTGCCTGAGAAACTGTGGTAATACTCTTCTTAAACCAGGAATAGGACCAACTTATGAATCTAGCTCCTATTGGTGGCTTTATATTAGGAATTGGAGGTATTGCTGAATATTCTATAGGGTGGATGGCTTTCCACTTGCTTTAATGCTTCCTTTCACTAGAAAATCTGTAATAGGAAGAATACTTTTGGCCTAGTTCTATATCCTGATGAGTGTTACCTCACCACCTGGAAAAGACCTTGCCTGTCTCCTGGGGTAAAATCTCCTGGGAGATTGCAGATGAGGAGAGAAACAGCTGTCTCTTGCCTAGCCCAGGAGCCTGAACTGCACTGGAGGCTGCTGCTTTCTGCTATGCAGTGTAGCATGCTGAGTGACTGCCTCACAGCTGGTAAAGCCATTGTGTTGTTCAGATAGCCCAAGATGAAGTAAGTTTTATTTTGGCACTGTGTTTTTGAGGCAAGTAGTAGGAAGAATTGGCAGAAACAGCCGTTCGAAGCTATTGTATGAGGAGAAGCTATTGTGTTTCCAAGTATAACATCTAAATTTTCTGAACCTCAGGAGCTACTTCAACCATGGGGACTATTTTGTGTGGCATAAAACCAAGTGTGATTCCTTCATATAATGTACAACGGGTGGGCTTTTACAAGGAGTATTTGTAAAAAAATCGTGATATTAATATACCTGTTACTTCACTTACATGATGAATTACAGGTTATGCTAATTATAAAGCAATTTATCTTTCTTATTTAGAAATCCTCATTTCTAAGTTATTGTGAGTCTTAGAGTAAGCTACTGGGAGACTTCTTTTTTTTCAGCTAATTAATAAAAACTGCAGTATTTCCAGAATGTATGTTCTTTGCTTGGCTTTTGTTAGATTAATAATTTAGGAAATACGGTTTATGTTTAATGTAATTTTCTTCTCTTTCACTTAAAAATGTTGTTCTGGTATGTAAAAGAAAAAAAAAACACTTTTATTCTTGTTTATGTGAAATGAATCACATTTTCCCCCACTTCAGGATGATCTAATGCTGCAGCAAAATAAGGTGGGGAGGAGGTTTAAGCAGCCAGGTTATTCAAGCATTGCTGTAAGGTTTGAATGGCCAATGGAAATTAATTGCTTTTCACAGCTTATATCTTTGAACGTAGTTTGCATATCACCATAAACTTTAACTGATGAAAACTTGGCAACAGTGCTGTGGAAGGTCTGGATGGGCTTGCTCTGGAAGTAATGGTGAGACGTGAGGACAGCTGGGGAAGCAGAGCCTGCTCTTGCGCTGCCTGTCCCCATACAGCCACTGCAGAACTGCTGTAGTTTGGGGTGCAATCTGCTCCTTTGCTGCTGTGTATACTGTGTGGCATTGGGGTGATTCTGGTTTTGTTGTACTGACAGGTAGGGGCACCTGGATCTTGTTGGATTTCCTGACCTGCTGCTCTTGTCCTCTTCCTAGACAGTGTTTCTTCACGGTGTGCAGATTCCATGAGCTGCATAGAAGGGTGGAAGTCTATAGCTGCTCCAGTCACTGCTGTGGAGCCTGTGAAGGGTTGATATGGGCCACTGTGGCTGTCAACAGGTGACTTTCCCTTACATGCCTGATGGGCTCCAGAGCAGATCATGGCACTAAAAAGAGAAGGAAGGAAGGATGTGGCCATCCACCCCCCAGCAGCTGGGCTGGATTAAATATTACATAAAATGAGTCTATTGCTTTCTGCTGGAAATAGAAACAAACAGTAAGCAAGAGCATAACATGGTAGATAGTTTTAGCATTAGCAGTGGTTTGTAGTGGAGGATACCTTTTCTTTTTCCCTAGACACCATTGAGCACATGATCTCCTGCTGTGGGCTGTATGCTCAGCAGCCAAAAATTGTCATTTGGGGAACAAGCATTAAGTATTTGGAAACTACACCAGGAATTACACTGCTTGGTATGTAAATTATGTGTTAAGTAGTTCAAACATTTAGTTAAAAAAAATTAAAACCCTCACACTTTCACAAGTGGAATAGAGAGCAGAATATTCAGGTAAAAATAATTTATGATAGTAATTATGGTATAAACTAACTTGTCAGCATCTAATTGTTCAAATTCCTTCTTCCTCACTCCAGGCTTCTCAAACCTGTAGGGAAATCACTGTAAGAAATACCCCTTCTTCCTGCTATATTCATCAGAAATAGGATACTGTATGTGAACACTTAACTGTGTAATGAAAAAAGGATCTCATTTGCAATGATCTGGAGTTTCAAGAGGTCAACCAGTGTTCTGATAACTAAGCTTAATCTTTAGTGGCAACATCTAATATTAATTACTACCGCTCACACCTTTCACCATAAAAATCTAAACGTTTATGCACATAATTATGAGTCATCTAATAGCTCAACAGCTTTATTTTTTTTTCCACTGAGTGCATTTCATTTTGTTTATTATGGGCAAAGGTGATTCGGAATAAATCCTGACAGTTTGAGTTATTCCCGAGCTTTTACATTTAATGGAAACAGAGTGTGAAAGCCCTTACTGTGCTCCCTCTGTGGGAACGGGGGATCTGACAGTAGGAGAGCTGATATCACCACTAGTGGAAGTGACAGCATGGCAGGGTGGGACAGGCACATGGTGCTTTGCTCTTTTAGCATCAGGATCCCTTCACGAGCAGGCAAATACCGGTACCCTCTCATAGCACATCCTTATTTTAAGTACATCTCTGGCCTGGCTGCCTTACCATAGATAAACTAAGGGCAGCTCTGATGGGCAATATTAGCTGTTCTGATAAGTGTGCAAGATTGCTGGTGTTACTGGCTTTACACCAGGGTTTTCTGCAGACAACATATAGTCAATAGATGATCAGACATCCCCTCCCCCAACCATCTGTTGATATCTCCAGGTAAGCGGAGATCTGTATGGTAGATGTAGATGCAGCATTCAGAAAATAAGCATGGTTTGGTTGAGCTCTTCCTCATTGCCACAACAATCTTGCAGAGCAGTGCCTGAGGTCTATTGCTTGCTGGACTTAAGATGAAATGTTCAGTTTTGTGGGACAAGCATGGCTAACAACTGGGATAGTGGATCTTTCACCAGTTTTCCTGATATTACAGGTTCATTGCTGCGCCTTGTGGAAACAGACTGCCCCTTAGGTTCATACAATGTAAAATTAGTATGAGAGCACACCGCTAAGGCAAAAAAGTCAATATAATTATTGCTGTGGTTTGGGAAATGCTTTTTTTTGGACATAAACAGTTGCCAGTGGAGGGAAGTAATTTATAAAAACTATGCAGAGAATAATAACATTAAAATAAAGATAGACGTGTTCCTGCTTCTCCTGAATTTTACATATGCACACCATGAGCCAATAGAGTTGCTAAGAGTTGCTAAACCCCAAAAGGGCTGTTCAACATCTATGTGGTTTGTAAATGACAACTGTGTGTGTGTGTAGATAATGAGGACAAACTTATTCCAGTAGACTGCACTAACAGAGTTCACTGTCTGAAAACAGGGTTCATGGAATCATATGCAGAGCCCTAGTGTCATTAAAGGCCAGGGACTACTGCTAGTGGAGGGCTATGGAGCTGGCTAGTCTTGCTGGGGGTGGGGGAACAAGGAGTTGGTGACAATCTGACCTTGTTCTGTGCAGACCAAGGGAATGAGGGTCACTTCTGCCTTTTATCTGAGGGCAGTATAAGGCAGGAGCATCCTGCTTCATTCTGTCTCTCCTCTAACTGGTGTATCACAGCTGCCTAAATCAGGAATGAAAATGGGATAATTGGTTTCTTTTTAGGCTATATTGACTCCCATTGAATATATCCTGACTAGAACCTGAGTGGACATTAAGGTTATTTTCCTACAGTTCCATCAACAATATCTTCCTACAATACCAAACAGTGCCTGTTTTTCCTGGGAAGGGTTCATAATAGTACCTGATTAGATTCATGTTTTGTCCTTAGAGTTCTCCTCTTGGAGTGATTTGAGGTCCCTGAAAGAGAAAGTACAGGAATTAAATATAATATTTACAATCATCCATGATCATTCAGAAACAATCTCTGGAAATGAATTTGTTAATTATCTGCCTTCATATTAATTTTTGGGATATAATAATTCTGAAATGATTGTGCGTCCATCATTCACATTTAAACTCTATATATCTGAACTCATTCATTTTAACTGCATGTGTTTGCATGGTCTCTTACTTTGGGTAGGAGTTTAAGGTGAAATCTAATCTGCTCTGATGGGGATATATAGAATCCAAAGATAATGCAGTTAATGAGGTCAACTCTTTTTCACTTTTAGGATTGCATATTTGAAATCTGATCAAGAATTTCAATGATGGCAAACAAAAATTCAATTAGAGCTGTGTGATTCTTTTCTCTAAAATATCAGTTAACCCTGCACATGGGAAGCATTCCATATAACCCTGTGTAGAATCTGAGCATGGGGTTCTTTCCCTGTGCAGAGAATGGACTGAATTCCTATCAGCGCAGTTTCAGGCAGTTTAAATTTTATTTTCAATGCCACAACATTTACAATAAAGGCAACTAATTTGGTCCAGTGCCTTAAGAAATTTCTGTTGCAGATGCATAGGAAGAAAGGACAACTGCAAGAAATGCTGTAGTTAATCTCCAAGGAAAATATGGTCTTGCAGCCATATCTACTTGTAAAAGAAGCCATGGGGTCTAATCATTAGAGGCCAGGATAAGAGCTTTGGACACCCATATTCTAACAAGAAAGTTTGTTAGGTATATTTTGTGATGCTCTAAAAAGGAGGAATAATGGTGTCAAGGTGTTTATATGTAATTGGATAACATCTGGTGGGCAAAAGGCAACCAGAATATAGCGGCTAAGTATTATTTTAAGTATTACAACTGGGAAGGAAAGCAAAGTATTCTGACCTTGAAGATCGAGGTATGATTTTTGCACGATTATGGTAGTAGCTGTAGTTTATCAATTACCTTAAATAACCTCTCTCTCAAATACACTCAAACACCTAACTGTAAGCACCTCTTCTGGAGCAGTGAATCTATTGGAATGGTTCATCATCCTGATTTGTTTCATATTCTCTGTCAGCCAGTCATCTCATTATTGACCTTTTCATATTGTTTGTTACTCTTTTTTTTTTTTTATCAATCTTTGTTGAGTTATTTGATTTCCAGTTGGGGACAAGAAGAGCTCCTTGGTAGGAACGTGGTTCTCCTGAGATTGAGAACCTCAGAGAGAGACCCTGCCAGCACTCCTCTGCCTGTAGGACTTTGTGAAAGTGGATGTTCCTGTCCTGCTGCAGGTCATCTGCCTGTCTGAGTGTTCATCAGGAGTGTAAGGAGTGATATTAACACATCCTTCTTCTGCAGTAGAAGGGCAAGAAGTGCTTTGTCTCCTGCTTTGGGGTCAGAGTCACTCTGTGCAGCACCTGGGGCTGGCAGCACACTATCATCTGGTCTTGCACATCTCATCTGGAGCAAGACCTGACCCTTCTGAGGAAGATCATTTCTCTCCTTTGCACCCAAGGTCTGTCTTTGCACAGCAGTGAGGAGAAGGTCACATTCTCCTTTCTAAATGTTCACACTGAGGTTTTTCAGGTGGAACAGTACTTGCACATGCTGTTGACATGACAATAAGCTAGATGATGCCACCACAAGGGACAGAGCTTTTTAGAGGGGGAGGGAGATCCCCAATGTATAGTGAATGCTGAGGGTCAAATATTTCCTCAAAATTTTTTTGGCATTAAACCCCTGTGAGGACATTCATAATCATGTTTGACTACTCTGAATAAAGAGGTAGGGAAAAGAACTGGTCCTGGAATGAAGGTATACAGTGTATTGAAGAGCATTAAAGCAGAGAGACCAAAATTGGGCATTTGAAATAAGTCTCTATATCATCCACATAAAAGCATATATGTCTGAGGGAGTGCTTGTGCCTTCACTTTTTTGTTCACTGTTTTAATAAAATAAACCTCCCCAAAAATTCTGAAAACAGTGTCTTTTCTCAAGGCACTTCAGTTTAAGACACTTCAGTTACGTGACCCTGGAGTAAGGCTCTGTATAACAAAATGATGACATCATAATTATTTTTCTTGTGTAATAAATGGTGAAGCTGGTAACACAGGACTATGAGACTTAACTGCAGACCAAGGAGAATGAACAGCTGGCTTCTCAAAGAAAAAAACAAAAGCTCTTATTCAACCACATATATCTTCAATAATAACAGGGAAAACACAGAAAATTACTGTCAAAGTAAATTGCATTTTGCATGAATGCCATCTCCTTTCATATTTGCCCCAGCATGATAATCTTTCTTTATTTGGTGGTGTTGCCCTTTTCTCTTTTAGAGACCTTTAGTGAAGTTGTCTTCTGTATTTCATGTATCATTAAAATGACTTAAGTGATCAGGGATGTGGTAGACCCGACATTTATTTTTCATTATTAACATAAATAAAGAGACATCTATATTTCACACCTGCTGCAATTGTAAAAATATATTTTCTTCATTTATGAAACAAAATATGCGCTTTAGGTAGTCAAAAAAAGATGAGAGGCATCTCTTTTTGGTAATCTCTGTATAGTCTCAATGATTATTGGATCTGATGGCAAAGAATAAATGATGTGGTTTTGATGGCAGTTTCTGTGCAGTTTCTGGGAAAGGTATCTGCATAGTATTGAAAACAGAATTGTGGAAGACAGATACTCCAGAAGTGTTTTTTCACAGCACCATACCTACACTGCTGGGCAGTACAGCCTCAGATATTGTATCTCCTTTGAATTGAGCAGTTTTAGTGAGCAATATAGTATTGCTCACTAAAGGTTAATCTAGAACAAACAGAAAAGGAGACACTTCCAGCCATTTAAATGCCATCTAGAAAAGCACTTCAGTTCAAATTTTGGATGGCTTTAAAGATGGAAAGTTTCATACTAATTCAAAAAGATGAGCTACACTTTGCAGAGCATTCTTTCCCCTTTTCATTCCATTTGTAAGTCACCATTACTTTTAAAATATATTCATAAGTACATTTAAAAAAAAATGCAACAATTGCAATGAATCTAATCTGAAACTCTTAAGAATCTAATCTGAAACTTCTTAAGTAGTTTATACTCTTTTTCTCATGCAGGCTGTCCTTTTTTTTTTTTTTTTCTTACCAAAATATCTGTTTTGAAATTGCGTTTCGACACTCTTGGCAAGATGGGCTACAGCACAACAGCAGAATCAGCTGGTTACAACTAAATCATTCCTCTCTAAACTGTAGTGAGGTAGGTTAGACAGTCTCATCTAACAAGATGGGGAGAAGCTTGTTGTCCTTTTCTGTGTTTGGTGGAAGATAGAAACTAGTCTAATAGTATAAAGAAGGCTATTTTCTAAGCAATTCCTCCTGTTCAACGATGACCGACTTCAAGGAATTGTGGTATACTCTACTGCAAATGAAGATGAGGACTTTCTTTTGGGTGTTTTGTATATGGAGATTTGTTGTGATCCCCTTAGATATTAGGGAGTCAAACTCTAAGTCCGCTGAGGCCCTTCTGGGTCTTAGGTTCTGCTAAGACTTCCCCATCCTACCGCGTGTCACAGCTCTTCAGACTTGCAAAGGTTTCCATAGTACTAGCTGTCTAACTTGACACATTTGCCTCTCATGACACACCTTGATTGTCTCTACTGTTTGACAGACTGCACAATACTACCTGAATACCTATTGCTAAAATAAGATAGGTTGGTAATTTGGTAATGTATTGTAAATCCATCAATTTGTTGTTTAAAAGTTTAAGTAATTTCTTAAAAGCTTTTTGATTAATGGTAGTTAACAGCTTGTATGTATGAATATTATAGTGCTGAGTGGCTGAATTCCAGGTGAAATGATTGACTGTGTTCTGGGGGTGCACATATGTTCCTGGGTGCATATAAATTATTGTTAGTCATGCAGTTTCAGTAATAGGATTATTTTCAGTGATATCTCTCCCATTTTAATGTCTTCACTTTTCAGTCTGATTCTTGACATCCAAGACTGTCCTGTCTTGCATTACTCCCTTTGTAGTTATTCCCTTGTTCTCTTTCATGTAGCTCATACCTCAGGGACAATGACAATAAAAAGAATGAAAATAAAATGTATTTTGATGTATTGATGAAAATAGCAGTCTGAAGAAAACAACAACAACAAAAACCCCTTTACCTTTTAAGCAAGTAAAAGGTCTATTTTGACTTTGTTGTGACAAGGAAATTGGGCTTTTAGGATGTTTTGACAATTGCTCAACAGCCACAGAGGTAAAACTATTTAGATGTCTGTCTTCTGTTTGCCTCAATTGGAGATAGAAGTCCAGGCTATATGGTGAAAGAAACTGGTCTCTAAACTGTTTGCACAATTTGTTCATCAGGATGTAGGCCTCTATATCATTTGACATTCAGTGTAACTTGTGTTCTTTTGTTACAAAAATGTTTCTTTAAATTTTATTTGAAGGCACCAAACATTACTACATGGTCTTACTTTACCAAGTATGTTGCAGCTGCTCTCATTGTTTTGCTGGCACAAGTAGCCCACCTGTCATCTCTGGCGCATCCCAAGTGATCCATGTGAACGCTAAGCTTCTAGGTCATGGCCAGCGCCAAAGAGTTTCACTGAGAATGCTGCATGGTATTAGATATCACCTTGAGTGTTTGTTTATTTATTACCAGGAGTTTTGACATTTAATGTAAAATGGAACAAAATTCGAGGGGAGCAATTTAATACCAAGCCAGCACATGAGAGAGAGAATCCAAATGTGGCATCAGTTCAGTTTTGGCCCCAGCCTCTGACTTAGGCAACAGATCTTTGGCTGCAGCCCACATATAAAGGCTATTCAACACATTTTCCTGAAAAACGAACCAAATGTTTTTGGTTCACTGACAGTGATAGCTGTGGAATGCTCAATTATCTCAATAAAGCAACCAAAAAGGCAGCAACCAGGCATGTCTTCTGCCATTTCCTATGCTCATGAACCTTACCTAGGATTTGCCAAAGCCACCTTTAGAGATAAAGTTGTCCTCATGTCCTTTCAGGATTTGGCCTCTATGCTCAGACTGGAATTTTGTGGGAAGGATGCCTGTCTTCCATAGCTCAGCCTCGACCATCCACTTACTTCACACAGGGTTCAGAGCAGCTGTCAGATAGTAACTGCTTTCATCTACCAACTCTCTCCCTCTGTTATTTGCACATTACTGTCATTTCTGCCTCTCTTCTTATGTGAAGCATATCAGCTTCTAGATGTTCAGAGCTGTTTCTGCATGCAGATCTGGAGTAGTTTTTGCTATCAGAAATCAATATTTTAAATGATGTTTTCCCCAGAAGATTATTATCATTGTAAAATCAAAATATTTTGCAATTCTTGAAAGCTCAAAGAATATTCTGTGTATGAGCTGACAGGAAACCATAATCAAATTGTCAAGCAATTGCTCCTACTGTGGCAAAGTGAGAATGTTAGATTACATGTGTCAGCATGTGAAGATAAAGACTGCATAGTGAACAGCACACTGAAGGCTTGATAGGAGATGGGAAGTTTAACGGTGTACACTGTAACCTATTGTAGACAGTTCTGCTACCTCAGCAGTCCTCAATTTGCATTAAAAACCTCTATGATCAATATAATGCCTCAGTTTTGTCATTTGGAAAAGACATTTTAAATTTTCTACCAACTTTGGTCAATTAAACTGATGACTAATTGCTATTCCAAAGGGTTAAGTAATAGAAGATGCTGAATACTAATATACATACACTAGTTGTTATTGACCCTAATATTATTATCACTGCTCTAATCTCTTCAAATAGGCACCCCAATGCATGCTGCTGTGATTATTTGAGTAAGAAAAATGGCTCATTTGTTCAACATATGCATTGGCTGCTGGTCTGGGCTTTTAGATGTTTAAAGATTTATGGTCAAATTATTTTTCTGCAGTTTTCCCGTCCTTTTACCTATTCTTCTGTAAACTCTTCAATCTTCCTGCTCCGCACAGAGGATGTTCACTGAAAGCGTCTCTCCAAAGTGTTTGATTCTGAGCTCGAGGGCTATAACCTGAAACCTGCTGAGAACTTGAACTCTCATTGAATTCAGTCAGAATTAATGACTTATCACCTTGCAAGATCAGGCTTGTGGGGCATATTGTCATGTGGCCCAATCATTCCTGTAGCTCTTTCCCTTGGAAAGGTAGGATCAGACAAGAGATTTGCAGGAGTGAAATTTAAAAGGTTTTTAACTTGGATAACCAGATTGTCATTTGGGTTGGTTATTTAAGTGCCTGTTCTGTGCTGCATTTAATGTCAGTTAAATAAAGTCAATCATTTAGAAAAGTATGGTATTTAGCCACTTAACTAGTACAGCATTCTTCAACCCTGAGAGAGTTTGCCATTCCCTAACAAATTTTAAAAGAGGAAAAAAGGTGATATGAGCTGAGAAGAGGAAAATAAATAGTATCCAGTCAGAATTAGGTCACCAATGGTACATTAGACTGGTATTGTACACTGGTAAGGTGGCTGACAAAGGGAATGCAGTATATTTCATCATTTTGGTTAGCAGGAAAATATTGAGGAGGATATTCCTTAAAAGTATATGGAGGGAAATTCAATAGAGTATCACAAATACATGAGGACTGAAAGCATCATGCATGTTTAATGTCAAAGGGGGAGTAGGAAGAGAGAAATGAAATGTTTAGTCTGATTTAGAAATAGCTTCTCATCTACCTGAAATAAGGGCCTGGAGCATTCTTCCAGCAAGACTGGTAAGTGGGTAATTGAGCCATGTGGCTGCAGAGAGGCACTGAATATGAAGACAAGATCTTTCCCCTGACTTCCACTAGAAAGGGCAAAGCAACCAGGCTTGGCTGTGCCTCTATTTTCCTGTTAGAGGGTGCAGCAGGTGGACTGTCACCTTCATATCAAAAAGAAAGGCAGGTTTACTTTTAAATTGGAAACTGGTCACCTGGTGAGACAATTATATAATGTGGAGCCAGGACTACACTGGGTGTCCAGTGAGTCAGTTCTAATTCTTTAATCTTACATACTTTAGGATAAGAACATATTTTTTTTCTCAGAACTATTATATGTCTAGTCAGTGCGCTTAGTTACACTTTTAAGGACAAAGTCTGTACTTCTGTAATCATTATAGCTCCTCTGTTATGTTAGAGTGTGTTATTCAGACAATGTGTGCTGTGAAGCAATTGGGTCTAGGCTTGTATGTTTACTTAGTACCTATGAAGTGAACTGTCTAGCTCTCTAGAATTTACTTCCTTTGCTGCTTATGGGCATCACATACATAGATAGCTCAGTCCTACACCCATTAGCACAGTAGGAAGACTACAGATTAAATGGTAGTAACTTCTTGATCTGGAGAAAATACTCTTCAGTGTCTTGAAGACTTATCAAATACTGGAGACTGAGATCCAGAAGAACAGAAAGACTGAAGCTGTGACTGTCCAAGATCTGAGTGCTGTGCTAGGGGAAAAAAAAGGAATAAATCACTTCCACTCCAAGCTACTAGTTCTTGTAACTGAGCACTTCAGTGTGTCTTCTCTCCTTGATCCCTCTCCATGAAAACACTCTTTTCCTACAGTCAACAGCAAAGTATATCTCCTCAATATAAGTGATTTGAGAATGTTGTTGAAAAAGGTGTGATTTCAACATGTAGAAAAATGATCATATATGCACAGTTGTTCTAAAAGAAGACTCAAGTTTTAAGAACAAAATGAAAGTTAAGAAAATCTTGTGGGCTGAAAGCTTGCTGTTGATTCAAGACCAGTACACACTAGTGCTAGTGGTATGAAACTTTTGTTTACTAACAATCTGCAAGTCTTTTCATTAGTAAAATTAGTGTTCATTATCAATCACTGTCTTGTCCCAAAGGCTTATCAATTCTATTCCACTAAGCAAATGCATTCCTTCAGTGAAAATTGGTTGATCATCTTGGTTGACAACTAGGCAGGTAATAACTTCTGTGTCACCTGTGCCTAAGCAACAAATCTCCGCTGGCTACTTCCTTTGTGCTGCCACAACAGGAGCTGCAAATGAATAGGAACTAAGTAACAATTATTATTGCTTTAACTCTTTGGTTGAAACTGCTTACTTGTGGTTTATTTTTGCACAGCTCTCCAAACTGCTTAGCCAAAAAGGCATTTAAAACATTTGTTATATTGCTGGGAAGGATAGCCTGCCAGGGGTTATTATGATGATAAAATAAATGACAGTGACTGTACTTTGCCAATGGAATATTGGACCATAACCTTTTATTTCAGATAGTTTCCGCAGTCACTATCTGAATGGAAGATGGGGATAACATGGGGGTGAAATGCCTTAGCTTCAGCATCTCCCTTGACTGTCTTTTCTGCTTCCTTAGAGGAGGCACCTTAAGCACTCATCTTCCTGAAATGGATCTTATATACAGGACCTGCCTTCATCTTCCTGCCTCCTTCAGTTTCTTTTGTAATGAGCAGAATTTTTGTATTAGAAGAATGTCTCTGTAGTAACATTCAAGGAAGAATCTTTGTTGTCATACATCTTAATAATTTATCATGCTCTTGATAAGAATTCTAAAAGATCAGTAGATAAGAGTAAGCAGGCTAAGGAAGACAGCCCTTTGATGCTGACACTGTTAATTTTTCAGCAACTGAATTGGTCTTCTGTCATTACAATTTAAGATGCTTAATTGCAAGATCATCATTTTGGGGAAGTTACTACTGCCAAATACTTTACAAAATTACTGTGTATTAATTAAGCAATTTGTAACAAACTACATCTTTCCTTGCTAACAGAGAGGAGGAAAAAACTGTATTGTGGACACCTTAAAGCATTTATACATGAGGAGAAGAGGGAGTTGCAATTTCTTTTCTAAAATTAGAGAGGTGGGGTTTTTTTTGTTTGTTTTGTGTTGTTCGTTTGTTTGTTTGGGGGGTTTTGTTTGTTTGTTTGGAATATAACCAATCCATTAGATATGGGCAGATAAAAGTAGAATTAAATAGAATAGAATAAATAGACTAGAATAAAATAGAATTTATTAGAATTAAATAAAAATAGAATAGTTCAGATAAAAATAGAATTAAACTGAATCTATAGTTAATATTCAAAAATATGGAAGGCTTGAGAAGCTGATAATTATGCATATCTTGGTATCTCGTGGTTAGTAGGTACTAGAAAGCATGGAAATGTGTCATAAATAAGATAATTCTGGAGAGGACAATGATTTAGTGATCTAAGCTTAGGGATTTGGGAGTCTCTAAGACATTATTTTGAGGGGGTGGGGGTCTTATCTGCTTTTCATCTTCTTTTTTTGCTTCTGCATGGGTAGCTTGGATGCTCAGTTGTGTTTGTGTTTGGGGTTTTGGGGGATTTGGTTGGGTTTGATCCTGTCCCTCAGTATCTCTTCCCCCCACCCCCCCCAAGAGTGTCTGCAAGGAGCTTTCTGTATACAATATGCTTTTCTCATGGTCTTGTCTGCTATTGTGTTTGCAAACAGCTGTGATAGGGAGCTGTATGGAAGAACAGCATCCCAGCACTAGCTCCTGAAGAAAGAAATACCTGCAGTTTCTTTTGATCCTGTCTGCCTTTGGGAATGGTACCGCTTGCCCTTTGTCAGTGGTAAAAAGAAGTTGGTGTTTCTTAATTCCCTCTGGTACACTTCTTACCAGGAATGACAGCAGAATTGAGTGAACTGTGGAAATGGAGAGCGCAAAATCTGTGACTTATACCAAGTCTGTGCTCAAGTGCAGTTGGAACAGTAGAAATGGCTGCTGAATGTTAATTGGTGTCTATTTCTACTGTGTTGGCATATTCCTTTTAGTTACTAAAGACTTCTTGCTACTGGCTAAAAATCCACTTGAGAGAGAGCAGACAATGGTAACTGGGGAGATAAAACTACAGTATTATGGAATATTTCAGGGAATTTTAGGAAATGAAACCAAAATACCCAGCATCAATACTTTGAGAAGTTCAACAGTTTTGCAGAATAATGGAAGCGAGATAGTGAGAGGACTAATTTATTTATTCCCTTGGAGAAAACTAGAAGTTAAGTTTTGGTCTAAGATGCAGGAATAGAAGCTAGGAAATGAATGGTGTTTTTTTGCCAAAACTGGGTCTGTCACCTGGTATGCAACTGCCAATCACCCATACAAGGTGCAGGTATTTTCTTTATTCTCATGAGTGTGCAGTCACGGGCACCAGCTCAGACCAAACCACCCAACACCTGAAATCAATTATTTATACTCAAAATCTTAATCCTATTCCTTATGGTAATAAATACACATTGTTATTCAATTATATGCTTGGTCAAAATAGCCTTGCTTGTTATGTAAATTATGGGGCATGCTCTATCTATTTTCTCAACAAATTTATCAACAACCATATCTTCCAATATATAACCACATCTTCCAAACTTCTAATCTTTTCTGGAGTATTGATATCAGTGTTATGGAAATATAAATAACAAACCTTATGTCTGTGCTGACTTGAATTCTGCTTGTGGAGTTATGTTCACTTTTAAAACAATACATGTTCAAGTACTTTGCTTATTATTTCTCTGCACAGGTTCTGCTTCACCTGTAGACAGATATCTAGGTACAGCCAGGTGTGTCTCTGGATCAATTTTTACTAGCTCCCTCTACTCACACCATCCTACTGCCCAAAGGCAGAAGAAGCCTGGCCCATAAATCTACTTCTCTGAGTCTTTGTAATCCAAGTCCCTGTTCCAAGACCCTTGATTGCCTGCTAACATTTCTGGTATGAGGACAGCAGTAAAGATAGCTATTACAGAGGAAATGGAATGAAGCAGAGTTAAGAAAAAAGCTAATTAAAAATGAAGGGGATGAGGAGTCTGGAAGATGTAATGGTCTTTGAAAACATTTTGGTCCTAGCACAAAAGGTATCTTCTCAAAGATGCTGCTTTAAAAGCATTTTCAATGCAAGTTCCTCTGTTCTGTAGAGATCTGTCTGGTTTGAGTGTCTATCACAAAACTGCTGGTCACTGTGTTATTGTTGCCATCTCATCTTGTCCACATGGATGTTTTCTTTAAATTGGTGATGTTTTGTTGTTGGTTGGTTGGTTGGGTGTTTTTTTGGGGAGTGCTACTTGTTTCAGTAACATAGCTATCATATGGATCTCCTTTGTTGCATTCTCTACATTCTCAA
Source organism: Chloroceryle amazona (assembly GCA_027560015.1). NCBI lineage: Eukaryota > Metazoa > Chordata > Aves > Coraciiformes > Cerylidae > Chloroceryle > Chloroceryle amazona. The sequence continues at coordinate 33,298 of JANHFX010029552.1, read as the reverse complement.
CTCTTCCCCAGTGCCAAACCAGTGTTGAAGCTATCCATTATGAACTAAACACAATGTAGCTTCATAAACAGCATTATTGAAGAGGCACTTTGTGTGATTTCAAGTATCCACTTTACTAAGATGTGGCTATTCTCAAGAGTAATAAGGGCTGCATTTGATTCTCAGCAAACAATTCAAAGGCCAAGGTACAGATTCAGTTGTGCTAGGATAAATGTAGAGGAGTATCACAGAAGTCAGTTGTTGTTATGGTTTTGTATGGGGGAACTGAGATCAAAATGTTTTTCTCTGTATCAGAAATAGGGCTCTCCCTGGCCCAGTATATAGATTGTATTTGTTAAGCACTCATTTCTTCTATTCGGCAGTAAGGTATTAAAACATACATAAATGAAAATGGGATTTAGTAATTTTTTTAAGATATTCACATTTTCTTTGTCAATTTCCAGTTGTTTGTCCTTTTTCATACAAAACTATTGCTTGCAGCTTCCCATTTTATGGAGGGGGGAGGGAGGAAGGAAGAAAGATGAAAAAGAGGAGTAATATCTTCTAGCATTTTTATAGTAACAGTTACAGTAATTTTAGAAAATTGTCAGCACAGTCAGTGTGTTAAGGTAATTTGAAAACATTACAACAAGATGGAAAATAAAAAAAGAAAGTCTTTTTGCTGATCATAGCTGATATACCAGCAGTGGAAGCCTGAATTTTCATTACTGTTAGTGTAACAGGATTGTCATTACACCCGCCTCACTATGTCACAAACATGAGAGGTCTTGAAAGAAGATTGAGAAACTTAAAACAGGAGATATAGCCCAGTATAACTCCTGGTTTTGGGATACAGCTGACTAAGCCCCCACTGCTGAGATCAGAGCCTGAGCTGTCTTGAGCGGCACAGCAATGCACTATGTTAATTTATTGAAGAGGACTGAAGGAGGAGATTAAAGATATTTTGTCAAAAATTATGAAAGAGTCTGTGCCAGGGTTTTAAATGTGTTTTTGTGTTCTTTGGGAGCCTGGGTTATGTTCTGATGCTTCTGAGGCATGCTTCTGGCATGTACCCTGGGTGAGACAGTGTCCCCTACCATTTTGTGTCCTGCTCCTCCTGCCTTCCCTGGGCCTGACCCTCCTCTTCTCTCACTCCTGTCTCAGTGTGAGAAGTAAAATGTGGTTCCCTTGACCTGAAGAGAAGAAAAAATTAACTTTTTAATCTTCAGTGTTTTAGTGACTTTAATGGGTGTAGCAGGTATAGGAGAAGGGCTGGAGCTGGCTGAGGAGAAGAGATTACTGTGGGATTGCCCTGTAGTGCTGAGGCGGCATATGGGGTTCTGCTGTCGGCCAGGAGCTTTGCTGAGGAGGAATGAGGCCCCCGCATCATCCCGGCCAAGGAAACAAGGTGGCCTCTTCACCATAGTTGCTGAACCACAAAGGCTGATCAGCTCAAATGTGCTTTCAGTGCAGCTGACTTCCCTTAAAGGTGGTTTGTAGATCTTCCACTGCCTGGACTTCATTTTTCAGAAGAGTGTGATGAGCGTGACTGTGTGGCAGGGCGAGCAGAAAGGGGCCATTGGCCAAGAAAAACAGTTAAGGGCTTTGAGGATGCCCTCAGGAAGTGAACTGTTCCTGAGCCAAATCTTCCTGTGAACTGCTCCTCCCCTGTGAACACCTACCTCTGGGTCATACCTGTGTGTCTGTGCCTGTAGGATTTATTCTAGTCAGCAGACTCAAACTCCCATCTTGTCACTGGCTGTTGGAGGATAAAAGGCTTGGCTTTGACAATCCTGTTTAGTAGGTTGAATGCAGAAGCCCTCGAAGGAGGCTGATGCCTGGGGCATAGTCCACCTATGAGGGGGCAGATGTGTAAACTGGGAGTGTGCATGTCCAGAAGAGCCTTTTCGCACCTACACACGGAACAGTGAGAAAGGAGAAATGGGAGCAGCCTGTTGAAAAGTTAAAGCTTAAAGCATCCTTAACAGGAGAGTGGGAGTGAATACTGTTTAATCACGGGGTTTTACTGCTCTCACTAGAGATGAGTGGAGGAGTAAGGAAAGTACATCATGATATGCCCTGTAACATGGCAGAAAAATGTACTCTCTTTTTTTACTACAATATTCCTGAGGAGCACCATTTATTGACCCACATTCTGTTATGGCCAGGTACTGTACAAACACAGCAAACGCCCTGTAAACAACTTGGAGCAGGGTCTGTCTTTGTAAGCTGGGGTATATGTACCCCTTCTTTTGTGCTCTGACAAGCTGGCTTTCCTGAAACTCAGTATTTTCATAAAGATCAGAAACAGGTGCCTATTTCAAATGTTTTCAAATGTATTTCAAATGTTTCCAGACTTGCCCTGTCTTGTCTGAATGTGTGCAGCATGTGTGCCCATGGGGTTCGGCATCGTTTCTCACAGTGGGCTTATCTGAGGTTCTTGTGGGTTTACAACAAATAACTGAGCAAAGCATTCTGTGAGAATTTTAGGTGTGTCTACACCATACAGAATAACAGAATGTACATTTTTTTGTGCAGTTTGAAGCATAGAGAGCCATCTACACTGGGCAGGATATCATGTAAAAATAGTTCTTCATGTCTCAAAAGCAAAGTGTTCCCCTTAGTACTGTGCAGCTGGTAGCTTCCAGTTTTGCTGCTGGTGTAATTACTCCCTGCTATGTGGTGTTGATTTGCCTCATGGGACTTCCATGAATGACTTTTCTGAGGGATTTTGTGAAGATCCAACAAAGGTGTTTGGGTTGGTCTGGACTGTGCTTATGAGTTTAGAGAACAGAACACCCATACTGCATTAGTGCCTATAGTACCTTCTTCCTAGTGGAATTTCATAACTATTAACTACTTCTTTCACAGCCCATTTGCTATATATGAGGGCTTTGGTGGATACTATTTCACAGCACCTATTAGGAAGTGATGTGACAGAATACCAGCTCTTGAAAGACCCTTAAATTTAGCAGCTGGAAATACCTATTTTTAAGTTGCTCATTGTTTTATTGGCTAATCAGGAATTTCACTGTATTCCAGTATATATTTTTTTTTCCTCCAAGAAGAAAACAGATCATCCTGTGGTTAAAAACATCATGTCTTTTACTATCTGGAAATGTTTGAGTGTGTATGCTCTTAATGCTGAAGGATAGAAGTGTATGAATGACCTTGAAATATAGATATACCAATATCTCTCAAAACCTCTTTTTGGCTTTGAAATTTTTCAGGGAATATGTACAAAGCACAAAGTAAGTGTTACAGTCTATTCTTTCTCCCACACTCTATGTAGAATTTTCCTTAACATCAGTACAGATGTGTCTGCACTTGCTCCTCAGGATATAGCAGATGGGTTGACATGGTCATTTTTAAACCAAGGTCAGTGCAGTGGAGGTGCCAAAGGTCTGGTTATGCTGTGAGTCAAGTGGAAGCCATGCATTCATGCTACCTGAGACCACATCCATCTTAGCTCAGACCTGACGCTGCAATGGCTTTAGCCTTGCCTCTTGACTCATTTTTAGAGTGCAGATAGAGTGAGTTTATCATGAGAATGTGGAAAATAGTTGTATAGTGTCACTGCTGTATGTGACACAGATTTGGGATGACCTGGAAGGCATAAGAAAATGTTCTGCGTCAGCTAGGATGCTCAGCCGAAATAATGTTGCTTTGGTTCCCTTTTCCATGCTTTAACAATGGTGAAATTCTGGGCAAAATGTTGTACCTTTCCAATTCCATTTAACCCTTTTAGGGCCTTTTCATACTGACAGCTTTAACTTTCACAAGGAACAATCTGTCTCCTGGTGACCAAACAGTGACTGTGTCACTCTGTGTTTTAGGTGCCTGAGTCTTTGTCCTGCTCCCCATACACTGCTGCAGCCTGCTTTATTTCTGCAGCTCTGTGACCTCTTCCTGAGCTGCTGCAGAAATGTTTGCCCCTTGTTCTTGTGCTGCTTTTCTCCTGGCTACATACTTGCAAACCCCGTACTGAGGACTGACAGATCTTATGGGAAGTGATCACTATCAGCAAGAGACTTATCTCTCACTGCCCAACCCCCTTTTTCCTGACAATTGGCTGTAGCTCTTGGTTTACAATGGGGTACCAAATGATTGAGAGGTGTCAAGATTACTAACTAGCTGGTGTGCAGCACCTGCCTCTGATTCATACATGCCCAAGTCAATGCAAGCAGCATCATAAGGAGGAGCAACCTGTTGGGAATATGATCAGATCCTGATGGAAAAAGATTGTTACTGTGGGAGAAATGCTGGGGATAGGCAACCTGCTACACTGCCAAGGATGCCCAGGGTAGGACTCTCCCATAGCTGTCCACTGGAAAGATTCACTTTTCTTTTTCTCTTTGTTCTTTAGTTGTGCCTTTTTCACAAGGTAACTTCTACCATTAGAGTCAGTGTATGCCGTAAGCTATGAACTCTATAAATATATAAATAACTAATAAATCTTTGTGTGCGAGCCTGTCTCAACATCCTTTGTGCTACAATTAGCATGTTAGTACCTAGTATCAGTTGTGGTAGTAATGCAGTAATACAATATCACAGAGCTCATTTGTAAGGGCTTCCAGGTGTTACTGTATTGCCACATAACCTCTTCTAGAAGGATGGGAGACTTGAGAATTTTACAAATAAACTGAATAGGAAAAAATACAACTTGTATTCATTTATAGTTAGGATGCTTGGCCAGTACCCACTTCAGATAGAGCAATAAGCTTTCAGATTCTGTGTAACTATGCACAGCAGGTCACCCAGTTGGTCTGTCTGGATTTAGATGAGAAAGGAGATTGTTGCCAGTAATCCAAAAATTGCTCTATGGACCAGATTTTTTAAAAAGAAAAGTCATCATCCACGTTATGAGCCAGACCTCCTTCAAAAGCTCATTCCCATTTTAGGCACCAAAACAAAGTGTCCATATTCAACTAAAACAGCTCAGTAGGGGGTGGGGTGTATGTGTGCATGAAGAGTCCCGATCTCTGTGGCACTGCTGGGGCAACGGCGGGAGAGCTGCTTCTGTGGATCTAGCAATCATGAAAGTGTCTAAATATGACCTTGGCATATTGAAAAATCTGTTCACAACTGAGGGTGCTGAGCCCTTGAAAATAACCTCCTGGGCTTTTATGAAAGCCTGGTCCTGCATCTGTTCAATCTGGAAGTGCTGGGAACGACCTCTTGCTATGCAGATTTGCATTCCTTGTTGAATTCACTTAGAATTGGTTATTGCATTTTATACTTATGCTTTGTATGTTGTTATAAGCATAAATACATTTGAGGGAGTAAAAAAAATATTATTAGTCTGTTAACACATTATTATAAATCTCTTTGGTGTATTTTGCATCATGTCTGTTTTGTTTGAAGTGCCTACTCTTACACAACAAATAACAGTTCAGTTGATTAAATGCTGGGAGAAACAGCTCCCTGACAGTAGGGCAGTTTTTTCCCAAGACAGTGGCTGTTCTATACTTTTCACTTTGTCGAACTTCAGAGAAATAAGTTTAAGAAATAATTAGAAGTTGATTGCATCTGAGAGCATTTTTACATGCATACACACCCCACACCCCCCAAGTCCTTGGATTTACCTCCCGGTGGTGTCGATAAAAGAGCTCTGCTCAAAACTCCTTTTCAGCTTCAACAGGTCAGGAGGTCAGCAGGACCCAAGGGTTCTCTGACAAACTGTGGTCTGAATTTGCTTAATTCATTATATTTAACTTAATTTGTTACTCCCTTTGCAACAAGACAAAAATCCAGAGATGGCATGAGGAGTTCCAAAGAGCACAAGCCTGTGCTGGGAAGAATGCAGGCAAGCTAATAACTTAGCTGATGTCATGCACAAAAATTGTTGGTACAACTGAGAGCGAGGATGAGACTTGCAATCAATTTCTTCAATGTTTTCCAGAACGAAAGCCCACTTATGCAGACAGTGGGTTTGTGCCATGAATACAGACAGTAAAACACTCAGTGATCCTCTGGCTGAAAGACTTTAACTCCTATATGGAGCTGTGGTTATTATTAATGATACACTTTACCCATTGTTATAAATAATTTGTGGTTTTGCTAAAATGGTGCTTTGACTCATTTCAAACCATAGTGCACTTCAGATATGTACTTTCAAGACTTCAGCTATAATCTTTAAAAACTTTTAATTTTGTTCTGTAGTTTTTTATGAGTATGTTGATAAACAAATTAGATGTAAACTGTCACATACAGCTTATATGATGTGCATTTCTCTTCAGTTTCTATTGCACAGTTGAATGATTTGCCTGCATATAGTCAATACAGTAATCAAATAGGAATTTTCTGCTATGTTATTTCCAGTTTGCAGTAAGATAGACACTGGGAGTCAGGTTTTATTTGGGCACAACTTTAACCTCACTGGATTTATCCTAATGGAGAATATCATCCTCTCTATGCAGAAGTACACTGAAATGATCATGTCCTTTATCTGTAGTTCCTCATGAACCTAAGGGAATATCCTAAACTTGTCCCGTGGTGAACTTTGTAATACCTGTAGAAACAGGAGGAGTATTGAGGGCATGACATCTGTCTGATAAATAATTACTCATGGCTCTTGATGCTTAGTGTTCAAAAATAACATCACCCAGCTTAAACAGTGATAACCTGCCATCCATTAAATCCAAAAGCTTTTTATTTCTGAGACCCCTTTCACTCATAACCTATGTGTCTGTATAATGGACACTTCTGAACATCCCATGGATATCCTATGCTGTCCAAAAGTTATGTTTAGTCTTCCCTGTTTTGTAAATTGTTTTTGTTGTAGAGAGTAGAAATAACATTGCTCCCTGTTTCTACAGTTCCTTACTGATGAGGGAAGAGTGTAAGAATGTCAGCGGAGTAAGTGTACAGTCCTATCTTTCTTTAAATAAGAATCTGCAGTAAAAGGTGGGTGACTTTTCTCTCAGAATCTCAGGCCCTTTACAAACATGGGGCAGGGTCACTAACTCTGTTGTACATACAGAAATATGAAACAGAAGTTAGTTATCACTTCCTGAAAGTAACTTCTGGTGCTTGAATACTTCAATTTTGCTGTGACTGAAAAATTACCTCTTCTGGGAAATCTTATGAAGTTTTATGCTCTTGACTGCATCTTCTGCATATCTAGGTTTTGGACTAAGCTTTTGGGTAGTTTTTGATTGTTGGTTTGGGTTTTTTTTTTTAGGCTATTATTACTAGGTAATACTTGCAAAAATCCCATTCTTGTGGTTTTCATAGAAGAAGAATAGGGAAAGACTTCATCTTAGTTTTCAGGCAGTTAGATGTGAAGAAGGAAAGATAAAAATATCTTTGTGAAACACCAAATACAAACGAAGAGATTCACACCGTATTTTAGGTTTAATGTTGATATAACCCAGGTGCATTTGTAGAAGGCAGTGAAACTCCTGGAGTGCAGTGTGGATTTGGGCTTTTGCTGACCTAGCACAGAGTAAGTAGTAAGTCCATGTGGTGTCATTTCAAAAAGAGAAAACAAGAAGTGAAGGAAACCAAAACACCAATCAAAACATAACAGTATTTTGGACAGTCAAGAAATAAACACATGATTTCATTCATAATCAGCCTTGGAAATGAAAGGATCTGATCCCAAGGTCTGTGTTACTTGTTACGGTGTTTAATTTCAGATGCACAATACAAGTTTTCTCTACCACTGCCTTTACGTATGATTGTTGACATCTGTCATCAAAATGTTACTATAGTGCTTTATTTGTGCAGTAATTCTGGGTGTCTTTTCAAAGGATACCACTCTGAAAGCTTTTATTTTTTTTTCTTCTTCTTGCATTCCATAGCATTCCCAATCTTTTATTTTCTAAGTGGTTAGCTGGAAATACATCTGCTATGACTTGGTGCATGTTTTGTTTGACTTACAGTATCATTACAATATTATTTTAGTTGGTTAAAAATAAAATAACCATTGCTGTTACTACATAAAAATATTTCAACAAATTAAGTTTCACTTAAAAATTTGAGGTAACACTGACAACTGCTTGAGGCAAGTGTCTCCTGATTTGCTTTCACCATTGGCCAAAAAAAGGAGGGGAGGTGTGGGGGCTTAGAAATACTATCTGTAGTTATTCCCTTCCTGGGGAGAAGGGTTGAAGAATGAGTAGTTTTATGAACACCTGCAGCAGCTCTTGATATTTCTTAGGTACTCCAAGTCAGCAGCCACACAAAGTCCTTTTACGTAGGAGACATGTCATCCAGTGAACTAGATGAGAACTATAGATATTCTCCAATAATGATAGTCTATCTCCACAAGTGACTTACTCTGCAACATACATTGTTTAGAGATATGAATCTACATGTGTGGTTCTGTGCAGCATGCTAATGAGTACTGAGTGGCTTGTGAAATGGTTTTTCTCAAACTGATTCCTCACGTGCTCTAGCATCATGAAGGCTCTTGAACTTTTATATTTCATTTAGGGACTTCCATATTGGAGAACCGTGACTACATGGATCTAACAACTCATTTGTAGAAAATGTTTATAAATGTATATTCACTATTTTCGTATAGTTATTTCAGGAACCTGGGCTGACTAGTTCAGCTGTAATCTAAGTATATAAAGCTTATTTATTTATTTTTTAAATAGTCAAGATGTAGGGTTTAGAAGCATTATAGAGCCACTTTAAAATAGGCAAAACAGATCCTGTGGGTGCATTCATAGTGTTAAACGACATTTAACAAGGCATCATCCTTTAAAATCATAGGTTGCTGTCTGGAAAAAAAAGAGCAACAACAGTGTAATGGAAAACAAAATAAATCAAATGCACGCAAACTGAATCTTAGCTATGAATCCAGCCTTAGGCATTTTGGCACCAGTTTGCACCCTTGGAGAGCAGCTGCATTGCAGAGGAGCTGCTCTCTGATGGGAGGGTAGCTTTACAAGCCTGTTCAAGGCTCTGCTGCAGCACTCTGCCAAATGAGTTTCTTGTGCCCAGGGACAGGTGCTGAATCACACGTCTCTTGGTCAAAGAGGAGCCATCTGCTTCTGTACCAGCAGTGTCCTTTCCTGGTGGAGATGTTGGCCTCTCCTCTGTGATGGAGAGGATGCAGGATAATTGTGATTCTGGACCTAATAAGAGGGATCGATGACTGGGCAGGGAATCTAATCCTGTATCCTAAGTAACTTAAGGATTTTTTTGTTAGTACAGTGAAATTTTAATTCCTTTCACTAACTAGCTCAAATGAGATTATGATTCTGGAGCCACTGGCATGATATCTAAACCTTTTGTGGTAGCAACTTATTTTTAACCAGCATCCCTGAGGTTGTATAAAATTATGAATTTGAGCAATAAGCAATGTGTTGGGAGCAACAGTTAAACAGGATGATAAAGTCAGGCTTATAATAAAGGAGTAGAAATCCCACCTGACTGGGAGTCTGGTTTGTTCCTATAGCTTCCAAAAATGGTGAAGTAGCTTATATTCATTTCTTGGTGGTAATGAACTACAGTAAGTCATCAAAACGTAGGTCCTGTGTGGCTTCATGCTTAGTAGCATTGTTTAAAACTGTCCTGCTTTAGTTCTTTCTTAAAGATGTAAATATGATGTGTAATGAGATACTTTTGTGATTTGAAGTTTTAAACTGAGGCTATAATTCTCCAGAAAGGATGTTTTTGAGAAAGGTGCTTGACTGTGGCCTAAAATAAATGTCTAGTCTCAGACTCCTTGGAGCAAATTGCTTTCCTTGGACAGAGCAGGACACCATCATACTAGGCTTCAAATACTGACAAATATTTTTGAAGTGCTACTAGCTATATTAAAAGTGCAAATGCTTACAGTAGCCCCATTTTAGCCACTTAACCACTGTTTTTCTGTAGTCATTATTTGTTCCATTGTTTTCCTGTAGCTCAACAATTCTCTGTCAGGAAAATGGTACACAGAAATAATATTAGCAAAGAAGGGGAGAATAGATCGAAAATATTGCAAAACAGTGATTCAATTTGTAAAGAGGACTGAAGAACAAAAGCAGGAGAATATCCCTGTACAGGAAAGTATATGTTTAGTTTTAAGCCTGTTTAAGCATTCTTCATGAATATTTTCAGGACTCGCATATCCATTTAAATGCTTTACTAAATTATGACCTAAAGCTCTCCAGCTACCTGGAGATAAGAGTAAAATGTAATATTTCTCGTATTAAGGAATAATATCATACAATCACAGAATGATAGGGTTTGGAAGGGACCTCTGGAGATAGAGTCCAACCCACCTGATGGAGCAGGATCACCTATGGCATGCTACAGAGGAACATATCCAGGTGGGATATGTTGATGCTGGATACATTCCTGAGATCAGTGAAAGGCCACTGGCCTTGCCCATCCAGGAGGAATTCTATGAGCTTTGGTTGTCACCCACTTCTTCCAGATGAATAGTAAACTAACTTGTGCTTCTTAATGGCATGTAGAGTTGTAAGATGCCTTTCTTTGCCTTTTAGAAGCACAGAAAGGTGGTTCTACTCTGGGAACAACAGGTTGGGTCCTTAGTTATTTAAGACCAGCCTAAATGTTACACTACGCTAGCCTGAAGAGGACTGATATCTGTCCTGGGCTGTTAATAATAAAGAAATCTTCTATTTCTCAAAAGATGCTATTCTTATTTGTTGTAAAATAGTGTAATACATTTTCTATATTAATAAAACCTGTGTTTGAAAAGCTATTAATTCTTACTGTCTGTAGTGAAATAAAAAGTCCTTCTTAAATCATTTCTAGATGCTATGAAAATGTTTTGAAAAAGTTTTTTAAAATAAGTCTCATACCAGAATACTAACTTCCATAAATATTTTTCCTTATGAAACATTCAATAGCAAGAAAATTCTGACTGAAATCAGCACCAAAAAAAAAAGTATTAGATTGTTGTCAACTAGAGCTGAGTGCCTGCCAGAAATATTTAAAGCAGATATTGATTGAGATACCATCTTACAGTGTTGGCAGCTAGATGACTTTTACACTGAACTGGGAAAGCCAAAAGGCTAAATCCTCCGAAGAGAAGGGTGTTCAAAAACCTGCCCAGGCTCATGACCCAAGAGCAATCTCTTCAGAGTACTTCTGAGTGAAATAGTCTATTATTGATTCAACAGGCTTTCTTGCTTTCCTTGTCTTTAGTTTCCTCTGTTGTCCTTCAGTTCAGTCATTTGAGGCTTTTCAGGAAATCTCAAAGAGGAAGTATCTGATCTCTTGCTTTACAATTTCTATTATTCCCAGCCAGAATATCTTGTTAGAGTGCTTAGAAGTTCGAGAACACAGGAGTAATTTAAGGATGAAGAGCATTAAAATAAAATTGTGTACATATTGTGTATATACAGTGTGTGATTTTTGTGTATTTATATAGATACAACCTGCAATATTCTCACAGTTTAAAATGCTATCAAATATACTATCAGAGCTGAATGTCAATGAAACCAGAGAATTCTGAGTGACAGAGGTGCATAGTTAAGGTCACTCCAGTCATCTTCTCTGCTGGTCTTGTTAGTAGGACTACAAACATCTTTCTGAGTAGTTTAGGGGATTGCCCTGAGAGCACTTGTAATGTGCAAGAATGCTGTCATTTTATAGGAAGTTCATAGCAAGTTTGCCTAAAGTATAAATCTAGATTTTCAGCTAAGGCAATTTGGTCTCTCTCCTTTTGAAAGCAATGGGCTATGCCATTTTTGTTAGCTGAGTAATCCATCAATTTTTGAAGAAATCCTAGATTAGTATGACTGCTGGTGCCCCATGGCCAATGGAGTCTTAGCTGAGTGGATTTATTTTTCATTTTGTTATAGGGGAGTAGGGGAGGTTGGTGGATTTTTTGGGTGTGGGGTTTTTGTTTTGTTTATTTTTTTTAACTTTGGTTGTGTGAAGGTTTTGGGTGGTTTTGGGGTTGCTTTTTGTGTTGTGTGTGTGTGTTTGTTTTGTTTCATGTTTTCATTGTTTTGTTTTTTTTTTTTTTTTTAAGAACAGGTCTATTCATTGAGGGTGCTATTCACTGAGGGCAGTGAATTATGATTGTGATCAGTGAAATCTGATTATGATCAGATTTATTACCAGTTAAGGCATCTAGGAGTATACAGTTTATATTTACTTCTTAGTGTTTGGTTCAGGAGAGAAGATATTTTATTTGGAATTTCTATTTTAATATAAGTTTCTGAAGCAGAAATATGTAACTTTTTAGATTTAAGTTTCATTTTAAATTGACCCTACAAAACAAGCAACTTGAAGTCTTGTGTTAAAACTGGTTAGGTACATCTAAGCTTCCATCTGTAACAGCACATCTTTGCCAAGTGGAGGTTCTCTGAGTAGCTAAGGTCAAGGCACAAATGGAGGGCCTGGCTTGGAGCAACTCAGACTAGGGATTTTTCAAGTTGCTATTCCCATTTCTCTCTAGATCTTGGTACTTTTTTTTTTTTATTCTCACCTTTTTATAGGACTACCCTTCTTCACAAAAGGTGTGAAGCATGTTGTACTATTTTTAATGCTTGCATCTGTTCATTAATGGTTGATGCTAAGCGGGCACACAGGACAGAATAGGAGCCTCTCTTCCCAGCCCTTAGTCTATAAGTTTCTGACCCAGTGGATGGCAAAAATACCATGTTGTCTAAACACTATGACTCCATGGGGATAGGCTAGCTAATGATCTTCCTTTTTCTTACAATTTTAAGTACAAATGTCTTTGCTGGGGCATAATTTATAGGATTATAAATCCACTTAATTTATAATAATTTTACCAATAGCTGACACTGTCTGCTTGACACTAGTGTGCTTAACAACATTGTCCATGGACTGAAGGTCTTACAATGTAATATAAATAATGTGTTTGGGTCCAATCCTTAGAGATATAAGGTTCAGTAAATTTACTACAGATGATCTTCCTTAAATTCTTGTCATTTATTAAATTCCTTAGAATTGAGACTTTGCATGCTGTATAGGAAACTCTTTAGAATGATTTCCTGAATGTAATATAGCAAATCAATTATATAAATTCATTTCTTTTTTGGTGATTTGCTACTGGCTGCTTATTGATCTCTGATGAAAAGGTATTACGAGAAGAAATTTATGTGCTCATAAACTTGATGGCAATAGTGATAAACAGGATTTGCATGCAAGTATAGCTACTGCTTATGTTCCCAGCTGAAAGATTATACTGCTTCACTCTAGATGATTGGAAGTGAGGAATAATGCTCCAACTTCTAGATTAATGAATTTGGTGTGCATGTGTGTGCACATGTGTGCATGCATAGAATATATGCATTGTATGGTATATTAAAGATGTTTAGCTCTTTCATTCATGCTTAGTGAATCTATCTTGAGTAGATGAGGCCTGGCAGTTCAAATTCATGACACTGGAACACTTTCCATATAGAAAGTGCCTCCCTGTTTTTCAGACTTCTCATATCCATTCTGCTGGGGAAATGCCTCCAGTGGGATGCAAACTTTCTCAGTTTTTAAGGTGGACAGGTGGTTCATACCTGTATAGTTTATTCTGGGGTTGGAGGTGCAATAAATTGAGTTTTGATTGAGATTATTACCTCTGAGCATTTGGATTGGTACTGCTGACAAATAGGGATTAGTTCTTGGATATGAATATAGGCGTTCATGGTGCTTTAAGAGCTCCCCACACATATGGAGGAGAAGAGATAGTCAGGTCTTTCTGCAGAAACTGCAGGTGCAAGGGCTATAGGGCTCAGACGAACACAACATGTTATCAGCAGAGGCTACTGTTTTGTGGAGTTTTATGGTTTAAAGTAGAAGTCATGTAAAAATTCGTGACTTAATAATAACCTTGTGATCCATCCTCAAGGTGTTGATCATCCCCACAGTACGTTAAACAGACAATTTTATCTGTGCATCAATCTCTCGCAAAATGATGGGAAAAACAAAGTCATAGTAAGACAGCCCAACACAGTAATTAATATGTAGTATTAAATCTCTCATAAGCAGACAGTAAGGAAAAGAAAGCTCAATCATTACATTGGATTTAATTTGCTGAGGGAAACAGCCTTTACACCTGAGACGCAGTCACTGCTTAGTTTTCTCTCAATTAAATCCATGCTTGTCTAAGGCAATGAGGGTTTGGAGGACAAGATCAGGGCACATGCTAATGAAGTCCCCCACAGTACAAGGGCATTACGCAGAAACTATTACAAGGCAGAGACCACATAATCCGTATTTAAAATTCTGTCTAAAAAAGTAATGTAGGAGCTTGGTGAACATTAGATGTAGACCATGCTATTAATAATCAGAAATTTGTCAATGAAAAAAACAATTGCTAAAAATGTGAAAGTGCATTTGTGACCTGTTTAAGGACTAAACAATTTTGAATGTTTATATTTTAAAATATTTACTCAAAATATGAGCATTCTCAAGTTATAGCATTAAAATATAGGTTTTTCTAAATGATACTGCCACTCATGAGTACTTACCACCAGATACATATATTTACACCTATCCTTCTGAAATCTAATGTAATAATAAAGTTGCTGCTTACTCCTACCCAGACCCATTTTGAATTCTTTACTTCATACACTATGTTATTGGCCAAATCAAACTATGAACTATTGCAATACTGCTCTACTAATTAGGTTTTCCTGACACACTTAGAATTTCTGGCACTATCACATAACTTCCATAGAATCTCTAAGTTGTAGCTTGCAGAAGGTCACTGGTAGTTACCATTACTGATTGCTTATCTCTTACTGAAAACCATACCTCAAAAGAATGATGAGCAGTTGCATTCAAAAAGACTTTGAGATATGCCTAAGCAATCACGGAATATTCTTCTTTTTCTTTTTTCCTTAACTATGGCAAAAAAGATTTTGGGAACTTTTTCAAGGTTCTTCATCTGTATACACTTACTAGCAAATACCTATATTAAATAGAATCATAGAATCATTAGGGTTGGAAAGGACCTCTAGGATCATCGAGTCCAACCTCCATCCTAACATCTCTCTATCCATTAGACCATGGCCTCAAGTGATACAGCCACTTGTTTTTTAAACACCTCCAGGGATGGTGACTCCACTACCTCCCTGGGCAGCCTGTTCCAGTGCCCAGCCACTTTCTCAGTGAAGAATTTCTTCCTAATATCTAATCTAAACCTTCACTGATACAACTTGAGGCCATTTCCTCTCCTTTTATCATTTGTAATTAGGGAGCAGAGACCAATACCAGACTTGCTACAGCCTCCTTTTAGGTAGTTGTAGAGAGCAATAAGGTGTCCTCTCAGCCTCCTCTTCTCTAGACTAAACCACCCCAGTTCCCTCAGCACCTCCTCATAAGGCATACTCTCCAGACTCCTCACCAGCTTTGTTGCTAATGGGAATGCTTTCATTTGTCTCCAAAATATTAATTCTGAGTTGGTGGGTTTTGTATGGCGATGGTGGGGGTTGAGGAGGTTGTTGGTTTTTGTGGTTTGTTTGTGTTTGTTTCAGTGTGGGGTTTTTCGTGTTTGTGTTTTGAGTTGGATTGGTTGGTTGTTTTTTATGTTTTTGAACCAAAGTCATGGATCTTGAACGTTGTCCTGAGGGGAAAAATACATTACAAATTCACAATTCTAGGAATCTCATCCTCATTCTGACTGGCTTTATACCAGCTGCACTTAAAGTAGTTCATTTAAATAGCTATTTTAATGCACTATATTTCTATAACTGATTGGAAACAGGACATCTATTTTCAGAATTTTTCCGTGGAAAATACTGAATCAAAAGTATTAGAGATTAAAAGAGGGTGTAAGAAATCAATCAGTTTATCTCTTCCCTTCCTTGCTATTTCCAGGTTTCTTTGAGTCTAGTTCTATGCAGGATGTCTAGATGACCTATTTCCCTCTATCTCAGTACATTTGGCCAGGTTTTCAGCTATTTTAATCATATTCTTAATTTGATCCAACTTGTACTTGTGTCCTATGTCACATTTATGTCATTGAAATTTTTCTCTAGTCTTGGTGTTTAGACATATGACAAAATTTCTAGCTGAGCTTAGTCAATGGGCTCCTATCCATGAAATAAATTTCATAATAATGACCTGGGTTTAAACCAGGAAACAAAACCCTTTAAAAGGTTAAAAAAAAAAACCCAACCACCACCAACAACAAAAAATTTCAAAACCACCATGACCATATGCTGATAGCCACTTAGGATTTCAAACATGCTGAGGCACTTCTTCCATGAGCAGTGCTTAACTAGGCTATTTAGAGATTTGCTATTTAATCATTTAAGAAAATCTCCTACCTAGTAATTTACATTTCAGTATGGGGTTGTATGTTATTTGGTGATTTGTGTCAGGTTTTTTGTTTGCTTGGGTTTTATTGTTTGTTTTTTTTACACTTTCTGGGATGGGCTGTGGTTTTTTGTTTCTGACCTTGTGTAGACTGACTAGTTGTCATAAAAGGGACTATCAGTTCTGTGCTTATGGTAACTTATTTGCATATAAAGCCCAAACTAGCAGTGGTCTATTCATAGAATATGCTGAGTTGTAAGGCACCAATGAGGATCATTGAGGCTAACTCTTGATTCCACAGAGGGCAACATGTTAAAACATATATTGAAGAGTATTGTCTAAATGCTTCTTGAGCACTGATAGGCTTTGGGAACAGGGCAACTTCCCAGAGGAGCTTGTTCCAGCAAAGAAATTTTTCCTAATATCCAATCTGAACCTTCCCTGTGTGGTAGGTTAACCTTGCCTGGATGCCAGCTACCCACCAGAGCCACTCTAAAACTCCCTTGTCTCAAATGGACAGGCGAGAGAAAATACAGGGAAAGGCCTATAAGTTGAGATAAGGAGAGAGAAAGATCACTCACTAATTACCATCATGGGGAAACCAGACTGGACTTGAGGAAAAAAAAATTAATTTATTGCCAATCAGAGTAGCATAATGAGAAATAAAAACTAAATCTTAAAAACACCTTCTCCCCACCCTTTCCTTCTTCCTAGGCTTAACTTTACTCCCAATTTTCTCTATCTACTTCATCCCAGTGGTGCAGAGGGATGGGGAATGGGGGTTGTGGTCAGTTCATCACATGTTGTTTCTGATGCTCCTTCCTCAGTGAGAGAACTCCTCACACTCTTCTGCTGCTCTAGTGTGGACTCCTCTGTCTCCATGGGTCCCCAAGTCCTGCCAGCAGCCTGCTCCAGTGAAGGCTTCACCAAGGGTCAGAGGTCTTCTTCAGACGCATCCAATTTCGCTGGCACTGGGTCCTTCATGGGATTCAGGTGGACAACTACTCCACTGTTAACCTCCATGGGCTGTAGAGGGACAGCCTGCCTCACAATAATATTCACCATAGGCTCTAGGAATCTCTCCTTCCCTGTCACTGGTGTCTGTAGTTTTCTCCCACATATTTTCACTGATCTCTCCAGCTGCATTTTCTATTGTGAAGTTTACCCCCTGCTTCTTAAATATCATAGAATACCAGGCTGGAATGGACTTCAAGGATCATCTAGTCCAACCTTTTGAGGTAAACTATATATATAAATTTATATAGTTTAAATGAGATGGCTCAGTACCTTTCAAGCTGAGTCTTAAAACTGTCCAAATGTAGGGGGATCTACCACTTCCCTTGGAAGATTATTCTAATGCCTAATTGTTCTTGGGAAAAATTTTCTTCTGGAGTCCAACTGGAATCTCCTCAGGTGTAACTTGTATCCCTTACCCCTTGTCTTTTCCATGTTACTACTTGTAAAAAGGGAGTCTCCATCTTCTTGGTAGACACCTTTTATGTACTGGTACATGGGATTAAAGTCTCCCCTAAGCCTTCTCTTCTCAAGGCTGAACAAATCCAGTTTTCTCAGCCTTTCTTCATATGGCAGGTCTTCCAGTCCTCTGATTATCCTCGTGGACCTTCTCTGGGTCCTCTCCAGCCTGTCTAGGTCTTTTTTGTGTAGTGGGGACCAAAACTGAACACAGTACTCAAATATGTTGTCCCAGAGGTGGCTACCACCATCATTGATGGTTTTCAGTCTTGGGCAACTGTGGGTCTGTCTTGAATCTGTCTGGCACTGGCTCTATCAGATGTAGAGGAAGCTTCAGACAGCTTCTCACAGAAGCCATCGCTGTAGCCATGCTGCTACCAAAACCTTGCTGTGCAACTTAATACACCCTGACACAACTTTAATCCATTCCTTTGTGTCCTATCGCGGGACGCCAGAGAGGAGAGGTCAGCACCTCCCTCTTTGTTCCCTGTATGCAGCAATGAGGTCACCCTTCAATCTCTTTTCCTTGAAGCTGCACAAACCTCATATTCTCAGCTGTTCTTCATAAGTCATGCCCTCTAGTAATTTAATAATTTTTGTTGCCCTGTTCTGGACTCATTCTAATATTTTTATGTCCTCTTATTGCGGAGCCCAAAACTGCACACAGTATATACCATATCCTATTAAAGATATAGTCCTACTATTTTTTTCCCCATTTGTCACCCATGTGACTCTGGCACTACTACTACTCACATTTCTTTTGCATTGACTGCTTTGGATTCTTCCAAAAGTAAATGGTCCACCACTTTTCTTTTTTTTTTTTTTTTCCGAAAGGCCCTAGTATCACACCACTACTGAACATTCAAACTGGCAGAAGAAAACTGAAAATTATAAATTCTTCAGACTGAAATGTGTGCAAGTCAGTCTCAGACTATTTATGTAGCAAGCCATCTTTGGGCTAATGTTTATGCTGCTTTCATGGAATAGTTTTGAATCTCCCAGCACTATTGATAATAATTCTCAGTAAGACCTGAAAACAAACTTGTGTGGAATAAACTACTAACACTTTCAGGGGCCCTGGGACTTCTGAGATTGATGGGTATGGCAGTAGCCAATACATGAGTCTGCAGATTTAAATATGCAAAGACAAGCAGAGTAAAAGATGTGAGAAAATTGTCAAAAAAAAAAAAAGTTTTTGTTTATGTTTTTTTTTAATTCTCAAAGGATGGAATGCTTGTAGTGTAAATGAATCTAATGATTATATTTTAAAAAGGAAGAAAAGAATTAACTCCTTTCCACCCCGAACTACAAAATAGGACTCAGAGATCCAGTCTTTCTAAATCAGAAGATGAAAAAGTAAAAAAAAGATGGCTCTGTAAAGGATTTTGCTGTTATTTATAAATCCAAAATAAGAAATAACACCCCCATATCAAAATTAAAAATTATCCTAAAAATAGAAGGATGGTAACAATATAATACTAAGGCAAACTAGCAATATGACTGGAACTCTAGCTAGTATTAATGGTCACAACAAAAGAATTGAAAAATGAAGAGTAACAGATCAATGCAGGATGTTTCCATGTTAGAATCTGATATGGAACAGTTGGCATGTTTTTATTGCATTCTGTTTTTTGCTTCTGATGCATAAATATTGTGATAATACAGATCATTATTCATTAATTCACTCTGATCGGAATTATCCCTAAGGGGATCTAAAAGAAGGAAATAGTCTCTTATACCCACTCAGATTCAGGTTTCATTAACAGCACTGGACTGTGACAAACACACCAAATGGGGCTGGGAATAAAGAATCAGTAAGAAGTTTTACTGTGGGTATATAAATGAGGGAGTTGAGCTCTGAGTGTGCTGAAACAATGGAAGCCTTACTGGATTAAGGTTCTGAAGGAGAGTGTGATAATGATCTACTTGAATATAATTTAAGATTTAAAAAACTGCTAGATATATTAAGAAAGGAGATCTTGGTTGAAATTAAAATATTTTAGGGTGCTCATTTAGTAAAAGAAGGAAGATATAACTTGTTTAATTTTTTTTTCTATTTCCTGAAGTCTAAATTATGACTGACTAATTTAGTGGTTTGGTTTTTTGTTGTTGTTGTTGGTTTTTTTTTGCGTTAATTTTGTTTTGTTTTGTAGCAAATGAAATATATGGCATGTTTGAAGGTGTTTTTTTTCATATTATGACAAAGTTCATATCTTGGGTGGGGGGTGTGTGTGGGTGTAGTAAACTACAATGATAAAAGTAACTAAACTTTAGTTTCCACAAAGTGACCCAAGAGATTGCCTTTTCTTGGGGAGGGGGGAGGGGAGATGGGGAGGGGTGTAGTGGGCAGCAGAGGCTGTGTTTGGTGGGGTTTTTTTTGGTTTGTTTGTTCCTGTGGGATTGCAAGGACAACTGTCCTCCAACCTTTCTCCTTCCGTAAGAAGAAATCCAAGAGAAGCACGTGTAAAGTGGTAATTAAGTCTGCTTCACACTGTGTGGTTCAAAATGCAAAGCTAAAGCAAAACAGAGAGAAGATCCCTCTGCTGCACCTATTGAGCTGCAGAGAATTAAATTCTTTTTGAGCATCCTGTTATCTCAAAGGAAGGACTGCTTCACAGAAAAACTCGAATAAAATTCCAATAATTACAAATGGTCAGTGGTTTATAAATAAGTTCTTATAGTGGGACTAAGGCATGCTCAAAACAAATTTCAGTTTAGGGATGGAAAGCAATCCTTTTGCTCACTGCTAACTACAAACTAACTTTTGTGACAGGCACTTAAAAAGGGGAAGTTCAAGGTGAATTCACTCAGCTGTGACTGGCCATGTTTTCCTATTATTATCATCAAATGAAACATTTAAGCATTAAATGCAATGTCAAAGAGTAGCCTAAAAAGTAAAAAAACCCCAAAACCCAAACAACCAACCAAACTCCTCCCAAACAAACAAAAAATTCCCCAAACAACCCCCTTTCTAAAACAGAAGTCCTCAAAACTTGTACTGAAGTTTCCTTATAGGAGTAATGTTTACAAGTACTTTCCCAAGGCTTCTTCAGTGAGGAGTCAGAATGAATAGGATACGAAGTGATGTTGGTTGTGAAGAAATACTGAAAAAAGTGTTGGGTTGTTTTTTTCTAACCAAGAACCTGCTTCTGTCAGTGTCTTTTCTGTCAGGAACATTGGCTCTGAAACCAGGTGTAGAAAATCATAGAGATATAGTGAACTTGTGGCATAGGTTCCAGTAAGAAACTGGTGATATCATCTTAGTAAGAAGCTCTCAAAATAAGAAACTCAAAAGGAGTGGCACAGACAGGCAAAAGCTTGAGTAATGATCATTTTAGAGACCCAAAGTATTACTGGAAATGCTTGTGTGTATCAGGGGGCCATGTCAGTTGTTTCCCATGAGAAGGGATCCATGGACATGGCCCTGGTGATCTGGGATGTGCAGTGGGATGCTTGATATGGAAAAGTCTTTGCAAAGAAAAACAAATGGAATTTAAACTGAAGAAATTAAGTGAAGGCAAATGCCCATTAGTACTCTGAATGTTTTGCCGTATTCTTTAAATGATACATCAGCATTGCAAGCCAGTAACTGACAGTTTCAGAAGTAAAGTTGTATTCTGATAGTTAGGACTGATGTACAAAGATTACAGGTTTTTATCTGTATGATGGAACGATGGAAATTTTGAAGGAGGAATGGAAAGAGGTGGCTGAGCATACATTAATCAGAATACACCATCACATGCACTGAGACTTCTGTGAGACTAATAGACATGTCCAGGATCAGACTTTTGTGGTCTAGCTGCATGTCTGTGTGAACAAGCTATTGCACAATGAGGATATGCGGGTGTGAGGTTATTCAAATACATGACAACGTAGGAACAATCTGATGACATGGACAGAAACTGGAAATTGAACATATTTTAACTTGTGGATAATCTAATTATTATTAAGAAAGAGCTGAACAACATACAAGGTAATAACCAACAGAAAAGCATATGGTGTTACAGTGTATATAAAGATGAGCTTTGTCACAGATGCTGGTGCTGGACTGATGGATGGACAGACCCTACTATGTAAATGGTGCTTTCTTGTTTGCTGTACTGATTGCCATTTTTCTGGACAGCCACAGGCCACTATCAAGTGGCAGTTTGAAGATTATGTGTTATGACTGGAATTAAGCCCTTCAACTCTTTCTACAGGATATTTTGTGTGCTAAATATGATGGAACAAATTAATGCAATATAAAAATCTCCTAGGGACTATTAAATCTGGAGATACTCCTTGGAGTGTAGGAAGACGAGATTGTCTAGGGGGTGACCACAGCCAATGCTAATGAGGGTGATCTGGGTCCTGTTGTGAAAGAGGCAGAGCCCAAAAAAAGAAATGCCCCACTATTATGTCTGGGATGACACATAAGGGGTGAAGGAGAATAACTGTGCTTTTGCAAGACCTGCTAGTTAGATCTTGCCACATTTTATATATGTTATATGATTATATTGTGTTATATGGCATGCACTTAATAGAGCTCAAGCACTAAATGGATTATACAGCCTTCACAGATATGTTGTTTTCAAATACATTTCCGACTAGAGAGATTGTTGTGCAGAGAGCAACAGGTACAGTGTCAGACATGGAATTATTTTCACAGACATGGAACTATTTTCACAGGAGCATTCTGAGTGCAAGTAGGATGCAAGCCCAAAGAATGCATGTCAGAGTAACTGGAAATTGACAGGACCAAACTCTGTCTAAACCTGATTGGAGAATGCAGTGATTCTAGAGGAAAGACAGCCCTCCACTAAAGGATAGTGGGCCCCACTGGAACTTTGTTAAATTTACTGAAATAAGTATTTAATGTTCTGTCTTAATGTTGTGCCACCGCTATATTACATACTAAAATGGAGGTTTAAGACAACAAAGAATAATATCTGCCATTTATGAAGCTGTGATAGATCATAATTTGTTATAACGTGAAAAATTATTTTCCACATTTTTTTTTATTTTCTCAATACTTAAACATTTCATCATTGTAGTTGTAGCTGCTCAGTGTGAATTTCCCAAAGAAGTTTCATCTGACAGCTAGAAGTTTGGCATTTATGATGATTTTGGTGGTTAAGATGATTTTGGCTTGACTTTTTTACTACAGGCACTTAATATCCATAGCTTTTGACTGTCAGTATCAAGACAATAACTAAACTACTACTTATGATCAAACTAGCAGGAATCAAGGGTGAAGATTAAAAACATCCTTGTGGAACCACCACAGAAATTTGGAGACAAATAGAGATGAGATTGTAAAGGAGTAAATGGAGAGAGGAGAGAATATGGAGAGGCAGAAAACCATGATAAGATAGCTCTAGCCCAAGAAATTAAAATCTAAAACACTATCAGATGATTAGCCTATGTATTAAAGAAACTGTGCATACAGTAAGATCTGGGATGGGGGTTATCTTTAGAGACTTCTGCCTTGGAAGGACAGGTTTTAAAGAAAAATAAGCCAAGCAAAAAAAAAAATTCATGTTTTTATGTGTAGACATTTGAATTTCAAGATGTATCCTTTTTCAACATAAAGTTTGTGTATTGGTTTGCTAGAACGTAAAGAAAAAACATTGCAATTTTAAAGTTTTGGGTTTATTTTTTCCTTTCAGATAAGCTATCAAACTATATTAGTAACTGTTGTACTAAGAAAGGTGCTGTTTCCAGGTTTTAGGGTCAGAAATCAGACAGAACTCAGATACTTCCCATCCAAAAAATTTTAAAGGTTTGGCCTTCATAAATTTTTAGACAGGAGTAAATATCAGATTGATTGCCAAATATATGTTAGCTACCAAATAGGGATGAAGTAGTGCTATATCTAGTAATTTGGCCCAAGTCCAGTAAAATTTTATCCAGATTTTTACTATGCATTTACTAAATCAATCTCTGTGAAAGCCACCAACTGGAAGGAGCAGTAGAAGCAGTACATGGAGGAGGTATGCTACAGCATATGCTCTGGTTCTGCCCTTGAATAGGACAGTTCTGAAAACAAATTATATAATGTGTTGACAGAAACCTGTAATTCCTGAGGTAAATTTGGCTTTAGAAAATATTCTCTAAGAATCATTTTACAGGTACTTTGAGAACAAGGTTATGGTAAGAATGATATCTGATACAGTGCTAGCAGATTTGAATATATCCAATCTTTTTTAGAGGACCTGAAGTATCCATAATTTATAGTGGATATAGGAAAAATAGTGTAATATTTGCTTAATTTTGATGTCAAAGAGAGAAAGCTTTTCAACCTACAGAGTTATGTTCTAACACATTTGTTCTCAATCCTACATCTAACAAAAATTGTCCAATTCTGCGAAAAGTCCTACTGAGAGTTTGGTCTAATTTAGGTCTTGGCTGAACTGCTAGAATTCCAGAATAACTGCTTCAGTCAGTGAAGTCTGGGGATGCACAAAATTACTGACAGAAGAACCTGACTCAGTCAAGTATTACCAAGTGATGTGTATTTTATAAATGACTTGTATTAAACTTACAGTTTCCTCATTGATGTAGGCTGGAAAGATAATAGACGCGGAGGAGAGTGCATGGTGCTGGGGCACGGCTCATGCTTCAATGGATCGTTTTCAGAGGCTTTTATGTGAGTCTGTTTAAAGAGTGCGATTTCAACATGGAAGGTTTAATACTGTTATTTTGGTACTAGCTGTGTTCCAGTGAAATGAAAACTGTATAACTCTTCTTACATTTAAAACCCTTGTTAGTCATAGGAAGAGTATTATATACTACTATATTTACAGAGAACACCATTTACCTGCTGTTCGGTATGTGAGCCTGGGATTGGGAAAAGCATTTACTTGAGACCTTTATCACCACAAAGTCACTGGCATGGCTGATTGCTGTCAGGACTGATCACATGTATATGTGTTCTATAGCTGATGGTGATTGCCACTTCAAATTTCACATGAAAAATAGGAATTAATATAGCAGGGAACTTTGAGTATTTCCTTTGTATAAAGAGGTGTTAAAACTTCCAATAAGCTGTTAAGGGTTTTATGGAATTTGGGAATAGTCATCAGTGGTCTGCAGAGAAAGTGAGACAATTCTGGAGAAACCCAGAGGGTAGGTGGCAAGCCCTAACAAGGTGGAGGAAAAACCAGTTCCCTTTCTGCAGCTGTTAATGCACATGGAGGAAACTGGATGTGAATAATCAAAGGACTGTGGTGCTGAGAAGTGCAAAGTGTACTCAGATATAGTGAGTATTTAGAGAACGAGATGTTCAGTGCAAATTGCTTGTTTAAAACTGGAACCTGAATTTCTACATTTATTAGTAGAACATTTTCTTGTTAGAACATCTCACATTATAAAATAGAGATTTTTTTTTTTTTTTTCCTCATGGATATCCCTGTAATGTCAACCTGGAAATGGAAAGTCTAAGGAAATACTCTATCCCACATAATTAGTTGATTTGGTGTTGATCCACTTCAATTACACCCAGATTAAATCAGTATTATGGGTTGAATCAAAGCTTTAAGCATGTGAATTTTAGTATGCACACAGGTTCTGCTTGAGCAAAACCTGCTGACACATGCTCAACTTGTAGAATTCACTAGCTATGCTTAAGCTTGCTCAGAGAAACATATGCTTGCTCTGCTGAAAATGAGTTTGATGTTATTAATGTTTTTATTACTACTTTGTGTTTGTGCCTTGAACCATAGGCAGTGTACACATAAAGGTCAGGAGTTGTATTTCACTAGTGGAAGCTATTTAAAAATGTAAAAGTTCTTCAAAAGCTTTGTGGAAAAAAAAAGATACTTTACAGCAGAAGGGTTTTTGCTATTTTGTTATATTTGTTACTCTTATTTTTTCATATTTGACTGCAGGATAGCACTGTTTGGTGTCTGATCATTCCAGTGGATTAAATGGCAGTTGAATGTCACTGAGAAGCCTTTCTTCTAGGTAAGAGTGAAATATCATGGTTCAACACCCAAGCTCTTGCATGCTTGAAATAAAGGAAAATCTCACCAATATTTGGGTCCACACTTTAGTTTTATCCATACTTACAAACTTTGTATTTGATGTATAGTGCAGAAATTAATTGATTTATTTACTCTGAGTAGCTGAAACTTTGTTTTTAGACATTTATTTAGCTCACTGCAATAAGCTATGACACCTCAAACATAGCCCAGCTTTGAAAGGAGAGTAAAATGACAAAGACCCCTTTACAAATCTCAGCTATATCAGAAATATTAAAGTACCAAGGAAAACTGTTCCCTCTAGCATAGTCCATCAGGAGAGGTATTACTAGTATTTCTATTTCAATTATTTTCTCACTAAAATAGACCTTTTGAGGAAGGGTGAGCAGGACATTAGAGTGCAGCAAAACAATGCTCGTTGTAGCCTGTTTTACAAAATAAACAAGATGAAAACTTTCTGGTTCTTTTACTGTTTTATGTGAAATACTAAAAGGATTAAATTGATCCTTCCTTCTAGTCTTAACAGTAAACTACTATTACTGGTGATAGTTCGTACTGGCAAGCTGGCTTTCGCTGCCCATACATTCTCTTGGGGGATGGAGAGCTGTCCACTTTGACAGCCTGCATTCTTATAAAGTAGTAAGAGGTCTTGTTGTTGTTGTTGTTGTTCTGCCTTATTTTTGTTTGATGTAAATATTTGTTTCTTTTTATATTTCTTTTTTTATGCTTTTCTAATTTTATTCTCGTAGTAACAGTGTTGCCCCAGAGGTACCCTTCCCTCCTCCAGCAAAGAGCAAGAGTTCTTGCTTTTGGTGCTGCATGCATATGGGACATCAGGAAGTGTGTCAGGAGCTATGAAATTGTCACGCTTCCTCCACTGTAACCAATTATATATGACCCTATCCCAGATATGACAACTCTTTCTTCTCTCAGAGAGCAAAAACCTTGAGGTGGTACTTTTGCCCTGGTATTGTGGCTACATTAAGTTGCCCTATTAACACAGCAAGACTGACACAGCCTAAAAAAAAATTATTTTTTTTTTTTCCATTGAGAAATGTATTCTGTCTTTTAGTTTTAAGTACTGGAACCTTTTTTTGAAAGTTATTTTATCTTCAGTATTCTGTTCTTACGTACAAAGTGTTTCCACTCTGCATTTGCAAGGTCTTTCATGACATTCATTTGGTCCTTCCAGGGGAATCTTTTAGCTGCACAAACTCAAAAGCAAGGCAAAGGCCACCTTGAGGAGACCATAGTGGATGAAGTTGCAGTATAACAGTATCATGCTCAGAATAATGATCCCTCATCCAGTTTCAATGGAAATCAGAGGTACTTCTCTGCAATGTAGAATTTTTATTCTGCTCACATTCTGTATTGATTTCAAGTGCTCAAATCCTGTTTTATTGCAGTATCCTCCCCACCAACTGTAAAATGTCAACACAGTTTACAAAATATTTCATCTTTTCTATTGCCAAATTTTATTCAATTAAACGTATATCAACAGCAAACATTAAAACTCCAGACCTTTCTGGAGGAAACAATGCAGAATAGTTTTGGGTTTGTTTGTTTTTTGTTTTTTTTTACTTGTGGTATTTGTTTTGTTTTTCACTGTTCAAGGTCTTCATTCAGATGAGGTAGAGTAAGACAACTGTCATTCACAATCAGCTTTTTTTAGCAGCTGAAAATAATGGTGGAGCTGCTGAGTATCCTTCGTATTTTAGACCAAGACACTCTTAGAAAATGATTTAGCCAAATTACGTGACCTGACAATTTATGTGATTTCCAAGGAACACAGTAGCTGTGAGCAGGATAGTACTTAACCACTGTCTATGCTGGGATTGATTTTTGGTCCCATGTTTTTTGATAGCATCTCGACTAGGAGCTAAATTCTGATGTTCTACCAATGCTGAAGAGTACTGATAACATGAGTTCAGCAGTGTCTGCTTAAAGAATAAGACAGCGTGTGTAAAAGGATGGTAGAGTCATGCTATACAATATGAGCCAATTTCAGCTGAATATCAGGGAAAATCAGGAAGTCATTAAAAAGAATATTGTTTTGTGTGTTGGCAATATTCAGCAAGGAGACAGTTGATCCTTGGAAATGGTCAAAATCCAAAAAAAGCCACAAAGGTGTGTTAAGATGACCAGGCAGAAGCAAACGCACTGTTTGGGCATCTTACTTCAACACCCAGTAGTGTGTGCAGTAAGGATGCTTTTTGGCACTTAGTGAAACTCTGGTTGGTCCAGGTCAGGGAGTATGAAATGAATGTTTTCCTGGACATCACTCTTCAGATGTAATTTTTTTATTTTTTTAAGGTAAAACTGTTCCTCCTCTCTGCCTTTGCAGACAGCCAAGTTCAAGTCTCATGCGACAATAAATCAGGTACCTCAAAGAGAATGACCAGGGAAACTGAGTTAGAGATCTTCTCTTGCAACAGACATAGAATTCAGCTTATCAGCAGATTTTGGTGGCTGCAGGAAAACATCTTCAGCCCCACATGCATTCCCTCCTGAGCACACTATAGAAGGGATATCCTTTTCTGCACCAGAAGCTGCCTCCCTGGCAAAGGCGAGAATAGAAACACAACCTGCAGAGTTCAGAGACCCAGTTTCTATCTTTCTGTACCACCTTGATAGATTTAAAAGGATTGCATAGGCAGTGACTCAGACTTGTTGATTTAGGGTCAGGTTGGAACAGCCCACAAGAACTTGAGTGCAAGAGATATACTGTATCTGACCCACTTGAAAAGATCAGATTTAAAAGGAAGATGACTGAAATATGGCAAATGGGGGTGGGGAGACCTAAGATTCTGACCCATTTTTAAGTGCTTTTTAACTTAAATCAGTTCACTTTACACAATAGGTCAAAAGAGCTTTTGTAATCTTTCCGATAAAAGCTTGAATTTTAACCTTTTCCCCCTAACCTGACACAAGCCATGAGCTTTCCTTCATACCTTCCACACTTAATTTTAGTGCCATATAGGAAATCCATTGTTTTTAACTAATTACTCCCTATTTGGGCCCTAGTCCCTTTTTATGGTCAACTTAGACAAATGCCACATAGTAATTTTATTTTATTTGCTCTGTGATCAGTTTTTTATTACTCTGGACTTGATAATGATGATAAAAATGAGGACATGTTAATAAATATTGGAAAGGCTTCAGTCACTCATACAAGTGATACATTTTTACGCATGTACAAGACTTTCTCTTCCTTGACTTTGAAGAGAGGGTCTACATTGGAACTGCTAGCTGCAGGTTAAAAAGAAAGAGCTCATCATGTTCTTTACTTTTTTTTTTTTATTTTTAATATGACATCTTTAGAGTCTTCAAAGTGATGAGAACCTGTATGAATAGGGTAACTAACTATTAATTGTGTCAGATTAGGTGGGAGGATTCCCATGTTGTGTGTTTTGCAGGCTTTGCTTATCCTGATACGTACGGAAACAGCATTTGCAGTATTATTGACTCCCTTTCAGTTTACAAATTTGCAGCAGCTTCCAGACCCTTCCCTGCAATATGGTTGTCTGGGCAGGCATTTCGATGCTCACAGATCATCTTTCTTGCTCACATGCAGCAACTTGTATTTGTCACTTTGGAATTTTGTCATCTTTTCAAGATTATTTCCTCTGTCAAGACTATTTCAAACTCTAATCCAGTGTGTCAGTGTTACCTGTGGTTCCCCTAAACTCTGTGTCCGTTATCTACTTAACTTTGCATCCATCTAATAGTAACTTCACTTCGTATTTCACAGGATATTTCTAAAACTATGAGAATGCCATGCAAAACTGTCAAAATCTTTACTTAAATCAAGCTATGTGGTACCTGCCTCCTCTTTCCTGTTCACACAGTCTGTCTCGAAAGGAAACTGGACTAATTTGACATTTGTTCTTGACAAACACATTTGGTGCTCTTAACCTCCTTG
The DNA here is from genome assembly GCA_027560015.1 of Chloroceryle amazona. Lineage (NCBI taxonomy): Eukaryota > Metazoa > Chordata > Aves > Coraciiformes > Cerylidae > Chloroceryle > Chloroceryle amazona. The sequence goes on along the minus strand of JANHFX010029552.1, from coordinate 3,760 downwards.
TTACTGTCCAAGCACTTATGAATACTTTTTATTAGAAGTTCCAGATTTTTTCTGTACATCAGTGTTAAGCCAATTAATCTAAAATTGTCCAGTTTCTCTGTTTTCCTCTTTGAACCCACAAAGAAAGAGGGTCACTATATAAATGTGTGACTTATGGCGTAATAGGCCAGAAGTTTGGAGTAGTGATGGCTTTTGTCTTGGTAAAATTCTGTTACCCTTATTTCAGGTTTGTGAATGAAAATTGTCCAGAAACACACTTTTAGTTTAGTCAAAATCCTTTGATTTTTTTTTTTTCTTCTGCCAAAAAATAAACCAAAACCAAACTACATAATTTGAATTTGAGGACATTCCTGTAACCTTTTAAAGCAATGCTGTCTTTTGCAAGAGTCTGGTTAGGAAGAAAAGTAATTGACTTTAGAAAGCTATGTGATTTAGCACTATCGGAACCAGGATATAGAGCTGTTATCACAAACAGTTTGGGCAATGGATGATTGTGAAAACATTATTGCCTGATGCAAGGCCAATTTTAAAGTTTGCAACAAATAATAGCCAGTTTTAGTAAATAATCTATACCTGAGGATATGCTTGGACATTTAAATGTTGACAGTAGAGAGCAAGTCATGTGTTCTTATTTCCTCTTGGTGCTTTGTTTTCTGTTAGAAAGTACTGACTCATAAATGCCAAATATTTGCAGGTTTTTGCAGGAACATACCTAGGTAATAAAATTTTTTTCAGGGATTATTATCAAATTGTCGTGTTTCAGCAATTTCAAAGCACTTTATTGCGCTGTTGTAATTTCAGGGCTGATAATAAATATCTCTATATAACACACCGCACAATACATGCAAGATTTATAAAATACTTAAAATATGAGTTAAGATATTATCTTTCTTTAGCCCAGAAAAGACAGATTGGAGGGAGAAGTTTCAGTAGTTTCTAAAAATTAAAAGGCTATGAAAAAAGGAGTAATTACCTTAATTTTAAGAAAAGATGATTTAGATTAAGTAAAAATGTGTTAATTATGAAGATATTTAAGAACCAAAAGATGTCACATGTGGAGGCTGTGAAATGCCCTTTACTGCAGGGTTTTAATTATAGGTTAGACAAATATATTACAAGGACAGTATAGTTATAATTGATCTTGTATCAAGTTTTGGGGCATAAATGGGATGAATTCTTAAGATTCATTTTAGCTCTTTTATTATTATTGTAATAAATTTCAAAGTGGTCACATCTACATTAAGTGTTTTGGAAAAGGGAAAAAGACATAGATGTGATATCTTCATGCATCAGTTGATTACAGACCCAAACCTCAGAATGACCTATAAAATAGAAACACCAGTTTTTGACTAAGCCTAGCTAAGATTTGTAGAAAATTCAGCTAAGGTGGTATCTATTTGTGACAGAATTTATCAAGATTGATCAGTAAAATATACCTATTCTCAAAAGAGGTAAGTTTATATCACTTTACTACTCCTCTTTTGATCTTTGGTAATTCTGCTTTGGAGCTGCAGTAATAAAGTCTGCTGAACTAGGGTTGCTGTTAATTTTCACTATGTGAATGTGCTTTGGTCTGATTTCTTGTTTTCTTTTTCTTATCTTCTGTTTTGCTGTTAATGAAAACTCATGTATCATGACCAGGACCTTATCAGATACCTTATCGTGTATCTGTACCAAGACCTTATCATTTTATGAAAGAAAAATGTGTGTAAATTCCATCCACAATTTTAGACAACCTGAGTTATACTTTAATATGTGTCAAAACACTGATTGAATTAAAAATAGCTGTTGACAGATACCAAGAAAGGAGATTTTGAACATGGAAACCAACAGGAATATAGGAGTATAATATATAACAATGTAAAATGACCTTCAGATTCTCAAACAGATTATTGTTTTGGTATTTTTACATCAGCCCATGCAATCAATATTTCTTTGTCTCTGTCTATTATTTAACACTATAGTTAAGGCTTCTAAAAGCTGTGATTAAAAGCATTCTTCCCACAAGTATATCTCAAACTAACTGGCTTTCTTTGATAGGATTTACCTAACCAAAACCACATAATTTCATCGGTTCTGGGACACATCATTGCATCTGGGATGAGAGGGATGAATCATGCTTTCCAGCAAAGAAAATGAATATGATGCATTATTATCTTGTTAGTATGGCACCAAGAATGACCCAGGTGCTGTTGAGGTGGGTAATAAAACAAAGGGGCATGAGCTCCAAATGTAAATGATCCTGTTCTGCACAGAAGTGGATTCAGGCATAAGAAGGGAATGAGCTGAGAGAAAATCAGTAAGTAGTTTTTAGCCTGAAGACTCAGCAATTATTATGTGGAACCCATTAGTTCTGTGATGTACCAGGGAGCAGGATGACAATACAGGTCTGATCCTCCAAATTATTACAGAGTTGGTGACATTTCTGCAAAGCTGAGCATGTTTCTTCTGGAAGCAGTAGGTAGTATGCCCAAATGTGGACCAACACTCCAACTGTATCAAAGGAGATAATATGCAGAATCATGCACTCAGCATACATATGAATAACTTGTTTAGAATACAACTATCATGACTTCAATAGTGATTACAAAGAGATTGTGAAACTTGAACACATGCTTTAGGACTGCAAAACCAGCATACAGCCATTGTAAAAAATATTAGGAATAAAAATGCAAAATTGTTGTCAACTGTAATTTCAGAGAGTTTGCAATTGACAGCAACTGCATCCTCATTAATAAACTGCTGTGAAAATTCATCTGCACGTAACATGATTTTTGAGAAGAATTAACAGTTTTCATGTACAGAGGGGATTCCAGTGGCTTTAACAAGCAGTATCATTGGTTAATCCTTGTATCTAGGGGAATGCAAAAGAAGTTCCATACTTTTAGTAGCTGAAACTTTGTTACTGTAACACGCAGGAACCTATGTTCTGTAAAGGTTGTAAAATTAAAGCTGACAGAGGCAATCCAGCAGATGCTCCAGTCCTGGGCAAGAGTTATCCTCTCCCTGCAGGGAAAAGGGTATCCCTGCAAGTATGTGCTCTCATCACAGAAACATCATAAAATTATTATTTACTTTTTCTTTTACCCTTTCCCCTCCATCTCTTTTTTATTTATTTATATATATATTTTTTTAAAGAAAACAGGGGCATGACTGAATCTTCGTTTGTGGTCAAATTAACAATTATTTGTGACTTACATTATAGTGTATTATTTTCATAATACGAGGGAGAGTGTCCAAAAAAAAAAAAATCACATGAGCGTACATTTGAAGCAGGCAAACCTGAGTAACAGAGAAGAGAAGAGGGTAGGACAGGACAGAAACTGCAGTGAACTTCTATTTTTACTGCTTTTAATCTGCTTTTTGGAATATGGCTGGGTGGTGAGCTAGAAATGAAGCAGAAAACTATGCAGGGAAAATGTAGGTACTGAAAAACATTCAAAAATTAATAAGAGCTCAAAATTGAGCCCATAACTTATGGGATGTTTAAGAAACTTCCTGTTCTTTCTAATGGAATTTTTGAAATTTTAGGGTATGTATTTTCAGCTTCTGTCTGTAGTTATGAAGACTTCTTTTTTCTTTTTTTTTCTTTTTTTCTTTTTTCTCTTCTTTTCTCTTCTTTTCCCTCTTCTTTTCCCTCTTCTTTTCCCTCTTCCCTCTTCTTTTCCCTCTTCTTTTCCCTCTTCCCCCTTCTTTTCCCCCTTCTTTTCCCCCTTCTTTTCCCCCTTCTTTTCCCCCTTCTTTTCCCCCTTCTTTTCCC